>PVHX01004729.1:54601-121816 GCA_004024805.1 Geosciurus inauris
TCAAAAGTTGCATTTTAATACATGTTATCAAACATAACAGAAAAGAACAAATTTTCAGAAGCTGTACACACTATTCACTGAAAACATTTGTTGAGGCAAATAGAAAAAAAATTGTTACAATCATAATTTTTCTAACTTTGCACAAAATTATAAGCAGATTACATTCTTCATATTAAACATCTTTATATGCACTTTCAATTGCGTATTCTTGGTAGAGAAGATCAGACAGTGGTAAGATAGGCACAGATCTGGACTTGTTTCTCTCAGAATCAACACATTCAAAGCATCCAATTAAAAAAAATTAACAGACAGTATCTTAACTCTGAAACCAGAGTATCAGATAATGAAACAGGCAGAGCAATTCTCTTTGAAAAATTTCAAACACTTAATCTTTTTATTTTTGGTTAACTTATAAAGAAATGAAGAAAGTCTTGGCAATGGATACCGGCATGAAGTAGCTGTTATCTGATATTAGCATATCCAGAGGTAATCTTAACCTGTGTAGAAGTCTAATATTTCATAATAGATAGTCCAATTATTTATGTTAACATTCAAAATAGAGTGTCTAAACATTAAACATTCTTATCAATTTCTTGGGAATGTTTAAAATATTAAAGAGGTCCTCATTTTCTTTTGGTGTCTTCATATTAAATATAACAGTTTGTGGGTGTCATAATCTACATAATCAAAGAACCAAAGTAGGCTCCCTAATTGTCTTCTGAACCCATTAATCATCAGTTGCTTTAAAGGGTAATAATTAAATTGAAAATTATTTATGTAGTGCCCATTATTATAAAAGTATGCATCAGTGAATAAATGATTTTAATAATATAAACTAATCTAAAGTCAAACAAATTTTCCGTTTTTATCCTATTACAAAAAATCCCCCATGCCAACACCATCTTTGTACTTATTTATGATTAACTGCTCATCTTCCCTAAAAAATGTTGTCAATATTAAATCCATCATTAATTCAAAACATTTATGTGCACAGTACCATAATTGTTATTTTCACAATACTTTAGTTCCCAAGAAGTCCCTGAGATACTTGCTAAAATATTACATGTCATTCTAGTAATTTAAGCATAAGAAGTAAGCCCAAAAGTACTATACCTAGCAAAAGTGTTATATTTATATCCATCATATTCTGTATTTTCTTTACCAAATGTACTGGACACAGATGTGCTAGAACATCTTGTGCTAGAACATTTTGACACTTTAACATAAGTGGGACTGTACCATACTCTTGCAAGGATATCCTCTCCATTTCTCTTCTCTTACATGCCATTCTGCCTGGCAACCAAAATGACCATCTTCAGGAAACGTTTATGCACAATCCTCTAACCAGTAGCATGTTTCTTCAGAAAGTACTTTTGTTGGCTAGTCCTTTTTGCTCTTGACCTCAAAGGTTAAAAAGCTCTGAGTAATATAGAATAAATAACTTAGAGCTTCATTGGCAAACAACTGAAATCTTATAAACTACACATTTTTTCCCTTTGAGTAATTTTTATTTTTTTGTTGAAATTGGAAATGGAGTTAAGATATTAAGTATTTGCATAAATTTTGGGCTCAACTCTCACAGTAGCTTATAGAATCTTCATGTGATTGAAGTGTTATGCTTTAGACATTAGGTGTCCCCCAAAGGCTCATGTGTGAGACAATGCAAGATGGTTTAGAGTTGAAATGGTTGGTTTATGAAAGTCTGCAACTGATCAGTGCATTAATCTCCTAATAAGGATTAAGTAGTTGGTAACTGTAGGTAAGAAGGATGTTCCTGGAAGAGGTGCATCATTAAAGGGATGCCTTTGGGGTTTATATTTTGTCCATGATGAAGGGTTCTCTAGCTTTCTTTCTGCTTCCTAGTTCCATATCCTGAGCAACTTTCCTCCACCATAACCTTCTGACATAATGTTCTGCCATATATGGACTGAGACCTCTGAAAGCATGAGCTTCCAAATAAACTTTTCCTCCTTTAATTGTTCTTGTCAGGTCTTTTGGTCACCGCAGTGAAAATGCTGACTACAACAATAAAATTTAGTTACATACCAACAGGTAGAATTATATTCACTAAATTCTGTATTGCACCAAAATAATAGTAACTTGTCTGACTCATTTCTGAACATGGGAACCTTTTAATTCATAGTAGAATTAGATAGATTTTTATTCATAATAGACTTAGATGAAATCATTTTATCAAAAGATGCATTCTGGGATACATTATCAGCTTTTACTTTTCAATTGTGAAAAAAATAAATATCAAGACAAATAAAACTTGGGTTCTATGGATGAAAAATGCCTCGTCTGCTTTAGTAGTATCTCCTTAAACCATGTAATAGGCTTTAGGCAATTAAAACAAATCTCCCATAACTACCTTCTCCTTTATAAAAATATCCCTTGACTTTGTTACTCTTCCTTCCTAATACTTTCTAAATTTAAATTTTCAATATTACTCCTTTAATCCTATATTTTAAAATATTCTTTTCTCAGGTTACAGAGACTAACGTGGGTGAATTTTCTCCTTTTTTTTTTAGTTCTTCTGGCTTGATTTTACTTATGTCTAGCTCTGTGTTTCACAGCCACAGTGACAATTCATATCTAATCTATGGAAACAAGATGAAGTTAAGATTACTAATTTCACTTCCTAAATCTGGCATAGTGTACAGAATTCATTCTGTCTAGGAAGGTGGGAAATAACACTGTTTGATGTTGTGAGAGATCCGAAGTTTGAGTATAAATTGTGAACTAATGTATGATATTTTTAAGTATCATAATATTTTCTATTTTGTCTTTGGTATAGTTAAATCTATAGATTGTAGCCAAAATCTGAATATAAAAACTTATTCACAGAATGTACGCCTAAAATTATTTTCATATTTTCAGTTTATTTACTGCTTTTCACTAACAAAATGGTACTTCATGTCATCCTTTCAAAATTCAGAATCCTTTTGGACATTTTATCCATCATTATCTTTTAATCTACTCACAAATTGCTTTAGTAAAATGTTCAATTAAAATTTTGACGATTTAGTGCCTAGTAAACTAGTAATCATCAACTTCATGGTATCTCTTTAATAATAGTTGGTTTGTATACAAGCTCAACCACTTTCTAATTTCATGATCTTTTGCTATTATCCAATCCTTTAAGTTACAGAATCTTCATCTGTAAACTACTTATAAAATAACTGCATTTATATATTGTAAATAATTGAGATAATGAAGTTGTGCAGTTTAGAGGTCATTACATATGCCAATTTTCTATTAGAGGGGTGTAAAACATCATCTGTTATTTTTAGGATTAGATGAAGATAATTACTTAAAATTATATGCTAAATAAATCCCTTGAAAAAATTTCAGCTTTTTAAATTGTCAAAATATTATTGGAAATATTATGTAAACTTAAACTATAAATAGTAACACAAATTTTCTTGAATTTCTTAAAATGTAGAGTTTTCAAGTATTATGGTTACACATTTCTCTTTACATAACATAAATGAATTATTCTGTTTACTTTCTGCCCATAGCTGAGTTATTGGTGGTATTTGTGCATCACTGCTTTGGCTACTTCAATATGGATTATAAGGATTTACACTGAAGCTGAAAACCTGTGTCAATTAACTACACTATTGCTCTGAAGGCCTCTATTATTGTAGAAGCTCTATTGAATTCTCTCAGTTCCGCATCATGTCTTCATCAGATCCTGCAATATTTTCCTGATATTAAAGCCTCTGTTTCTTCTACCCATGTCAACCTAGAGGTAAGCTTTTCAGATTAAAAGAGCAATAAACAATAAGGTATGACTTAAAATTTACAAATATAAATGAGAAAATTCAATGAACAACTATGAGGGCAAAAAGGAGGGGATTCAATTGTTTTGAATGAAAAACATGCTGGTTTAATTTTACAGTATTATTTAAAAACAAAGATTAAAAAGATGTAGCAAGTATTCTAATATCCTAATATCTCCTGAAATATTTGATCATGGGCTGAATAATAATAAGTTTAATGTTGTGAGAGGTTATAAATTTGAGTATAAATTGTCAGGTGATGCATATTTTTTCAATCTCATGTTATTTCTATTTGACTTTGGCATATCTAATTGATTTTTGTGTTCCAATATAATTTTATTTTGCCTCTAAATATACATGTTAGTGTCTTCAGATACAGAAGGCAATAGTCTCAAGTATTTATCTTAATTGGCCAAAGACTTCTGATGTAGCCTTTTAAAAAAAATTGATTAATCTTCAGTAAGTCAGAGTCTTAGTCAGCTTTTTTGCTGCTGTGACAAAAAAAATCTGACCAGAAAAATTGTAGAGGAGGAAAAGTTTATTTGAGAAGACCAGAGTTCATAGGTCTTAGTTCATGGACATCAAGCTCCATTCCTTGGGGCTCAAGATGAGGCAGAACACCATGGCAGAGTAGGTGGCAGAGGGAAGCAGCTCACATGATGATCAGTTAGTAATAGAACAGAGAGTTCACTTGCCAGACACAAATATATAACCCAAAGATACACCCCTAATTCCCTACCTCCTCCAGTTACCACTCAGTTAATCCTATCAGGAGGTTAATTCACTGATTGGGTTAAGGCTCTCACAATCCATTCATTTCTTCTCTAAACTTTCTTGTATGGTCTCAGACATGAGCTTTTGGAGGATATCTCAGATGAAAACCATAACATTCCACCCCTGGCTGCCAAAAATTCACAACTATCTCACAATACAAAATACATTTGTCTTCTAAGAGTCCCCATAGTTTCAACAGTTTCTAGATTATTAAAAGTTCAAATCCAAAGTCTTCTCTGAGGCTCAAGGCAATCTCTCATTGTGAGCTCCTGTAAAATTAAAAGCAATTTAGTAGTATCCAGTATATAAAAGTACAGAGTAAAACATTCATAAATTTACACTTAAAAAATAGATGCATATAAAAAAGGGATGGGACTAAAGCTAGATGGAAATCCAGCTGGGTAAACAAATCCTATCCATGCTCAGCATCTGAAGCACATGGCATTTTCTGCTTGCCCTTGCCAAAAGGCTTATATAGATTTGCCTCTGTGGCCTTGTTGTTTACAGCCCAAGTGGCTTCTTTGTTGACTTGTCTCTGCTCAATTCCTGCAGCTTTCCTAGGATTATATCCCATATTACTGGCATTTCTTAATCTCAGGCTTCTCCACCACAACTTGTTTTCTCTTCACATCTCCACGCTTTGACTTCTCAGGGGATACTTTCAGGGATTCTGACTCTGATGTACTTTGCGTGGCCTCTCAGGCCTTCCTTTCAAACCTTAGTGGAAGACTCCATGACCCCCTAACTCCAGCATCCTGCATTCATGCAGGATCAGCACCAAGTGATTGTTGCCAAGGTCTGTAGACCTCTTGAGCAGAGGCGAAGCCTCCAGGGACCCTGGATACAGCACCTTCTAAGTGTCTGCATTGACTGAGCACACTGAAAAACTTCCTAGGCCCTCTTGTGCAAAAAGTGTTCCCCACTGGTCTCAAGAGACTTTTTACTTTTATCCCTTTGAGCATGATATAGGTGTGGTCTTGACATTGACAAAGAAGCCCTCAATCCATCTTATTGTCTCCCAGCAAAGTCTTTAGCATTTGTTTAGTGACAGTAGTGTCTTTAACAACTGCCATTTTCTTAGCCCTAGTTTTACTCAGGCCTTTTGGGTCTGCATTTTCTAAATATTTCTGCTCTACTTTCTGCTTCTGATTATCACAATAAATTTGGCTAAAAGCTACCAGCAATATCCATGCTACCACTGCCTGAATGCTATGCTGCCTAGAAATTTCTTCTGCTCAATTAAGAAGTTAATCATTTTAAAATTAGCCTCACAGAAAGTCTCAGAACACAGGCAAAATGCAGACAACTTCACAGCCAGAGCATAACAGGAATGGCCTCTCGTCCATTACCAATAGTGTTTTCCTTTTCATCTGAATCCTCTTGAGCCCTGTCTTCACTATCCTTCACTATCCATGGTCCTATTGGCAATCTGTTTTTCTGAGCTCCTACCAGAATTTACTATTACACTCTGCTTAAAACAACCTAAATCATTTCCAGGTTTCACTGCAAAATATCTCAAAGTTTCTCCCACCAATTACAAAAAACTCAAAAATCTTTTGAACCACGTAGTCAGGTTAGTCATAGCAAAGACCCCACTCCTAGTACCAGTTTCTGTTATGGCTAGCTTTTTTGTGGCTCTGACTAAAAGATGTGACCAGAAAAATTTTAGAGGAAGAAAGGTTTATTTAAGGCTCACTGTTTCAGTCAATGCAGACACTTAGAAGGTGCTGTATCTGAGATCTTAGTCCATAAAAAGTAGTCTCCATTTTTGGGGGCTTGAGATGAGGCTGACATCATGGAGAAATGTATAGCAGAGGTAAGCAACCCAAATGATGATCATGGAGCAGCAGAGCAGAGACATTCCACTCACCAGATACAAATATATAACCCAAAGCCATGCCCCAAATATCATACCTCCTCCAGTTCAGTTAATCTCATCAGGGGATTAATTCACTGATTAAGGCTCTCACACCTAATCATTTCTTCTCTAAACTTTCTTGCATTGTCTCAGAAGTGAGCTTTTTTGGGATATCTCACATCTAAATCATAGCAACCAGGAAAATTTTACACTTATGCTGAATTCTCATGATGTATTCCTTGTTTTGTTTTTTTTTTTACCTTACATTTCATTAATCTCTTAGCCTAAATAAGATCAGAATATCATAAAATCTCTCAACAATATTTTCATTTTTTGGACTTCATATACTCATAAAATGAGTTATTGAAAATGTATAAATTACCATTCAAAGAGCAAGGACAATTTGTTCAAGTTGGAACTAAAAATTTAGGCTTCAAAAATTATATTTTATCTGTAGGGAATACAGGATGATATTTGCTAGAAAAAATATCAGAAACATGAAGGCTGATAGGAGGGTAGAAGAATAATGGTAGAAAGGAGGAAAGTAGAGAAGGAAAAAAAACCACAATTATATACAATGAATAAGTTCACATCTTCATCACAGTATGGTGACCACAATTCACAAAAAAATTATTATACATTGTATGAAAAAATAGAAGAGTAGAGTTTGGAGGTTTCCAACACAAGAAAATAGTGGATATTTAAAGAGTTTGAAATTCTATTTACCTCCTTTTGAGGATTCCACATTATACATATATATTGAATTGTCACAATGTACACCATAAATATATTTAATTACTACAGCAATAAAAACAAACCAAGACAAAAAACAAACAACAGAATCAAAAAAGAATGGAACATCCAGATCTCTTTTTAAACTAGGTTCACATTAAGTTAAAAAAAAAATCAAGACTTTTATTTTTCCTCATGTGTGATAGCAATGAATATGTGCATGTATTTGTTATATAATTTAATTATGTAATTTAATTAATAGTATGTAATACCATTATTTCCATTATATTTATCTTTTAAATATTAAAAACATAATAATTTGAGCATCTTAAATAAAATGTTTGAGAATATCACAAATATTCATTGGCACTATTGCTGCAATATTAATAAAAGAGAAATGTAATTTTTTTCCTAAGAAGTAATCTTTAATACCATTGAAGTCTTAAAGAGATACTCAATTATCTAGATAAGATAGTACAAGAACATAATTTTCAGAAGAATAAGTATAAATTCAAATAAAATAAAAAAATTTGGCCAGTAGGTTTATACATATAAAAATGTTCCATGTTGATATGTGGAATATTTGAGGCTATAATTTAGGGTATGTATTATATATTAATCATTTTTTTTTTGTCACAGTGATCAATATGCCCTATACAAACAACTTAGAGAAAAAAAATTTATTTTGGTTCATGGTTTCAGAAATTTAGTTCATGATTTACCAACCAACTCCATTGCTCTGGGCAAAAGGTGGGACAGAACATTGTGGCACAAGTGTGTGATTGTCAGGAAACAGGGAGAAAGCTTACTTGCCATGGACAAAATACAAATCCCAGCTACATATCCCCAGTGATCCATTTCTTTGCATCACATAAAGTTCTTTCAAGCCATCAATTCATCAAAGGATTAATACACTAATTAAGTTATAACTCTCATTATCTAATCATATCACCCTTCAACATTCTCTCATTATTTCACACATGAGCTTTCAGTGGACACCTCATATCCAAACAATAATGTGTTATTAGATAAGAATAGTTTTATATCATAAAGAAATAACAAACTAAGAATTAAATGTGGTGGTGACTTTCTTTAAATTCATTGTGAATATGCCTTCCATAGAGAATGATATGTGTATCTATTAAAGATAAAATAATTTATGCCTAGAATGGGAATCTTAGCAAAAAACAAATAATAGTATACCTCAGTGTCTTAAAATTTTCAGCCTCTTATAACAAAAATACCACACACTGGGTGGCTTATAAAATACAGAAAATTATGTCTCATTTTCTGGTGTCTAGGGATTTCAAGTTAAGGCACTAGAAGATTTGCTGTCTGGGGAGGACTCACTACATGGTTGTCTTTTAACTACAAAGTCATGTAATGAAAGAACTGAGAGATCTTTCTTGGATTTATTTTATAAATGCATTAATTCTATGCATGGGGGACTCTTTCCTCTTACCTAAGCACCTGCTGTAGTCCCCAACTTCTAATACTATTTCCTTTGGCATTAGGATTTAAATAACTTTGGTGGAGAGAAAGAAACATTAAGTTCATTGTATTTAGATTTGGAAATTGTCTCCTACTAGACAAGTCAATAAATTGTAAGATTATATTTAGGATATATAGAGTGTTTGGACAGCAAATCACAGTAAATAGAATACATAGGGTGAGAAAATGCTACCAGGACACTAAGAGTGTGATCTCTTGTTAGTTAATTAAAGTGAGATCAGTGAACAATGAACGCTGGGTTCAATGAGAAGCTGTAAAGGTGTTCTATGCTGAAAATAGAGGAGTAATTACCCTATGTGTATTTTGAAAATGAATTTTTGAAACCAAGTGATAAATTGGTAGTAGTATATACTGATACAATTAAATGAATACATGAATAAATGAGGCAAAACAGATAAATGTTCTATATAGGAAAATTTCAAATAATAGCTATTCTATACTCAAAATGATGAAACAAGCCAGGTGTGGTGGCACATGCCTATAATCCTAGCACTTTGGGAGGCTGAGACAGGAGAATCGCAAGTTCAAAGCCACCATCAGCAACAGAGAGGCACTAATCAACTCAGTGAGACCCTGTCTCTAAATAAAACACAAAATAGAACTGGGGATGTGGCTCAGTGGTTGAATACCTTTGAATTCAATCTCCAGTACCTTCCTCTCCCCACAAAAAATGAAACAAATTCTTATTCCTTAATTTTTTTTGCATTAGCTTTATTCCCAAAGAAGTAAACTATAAAAATGGAAGAGAAAGAATAAATTATAATGAAGAAATCTGAAAAATACTACTTCATCAAGGAGATAAAGATTAATATTAAATCAATATCCCAGAAATATGACCTTGATATGTTTTAAGAGTGATAATTTATCTGTTATTCCCTTGATATGTTTTAAGAGTGATAATTTATCTGTTATTCCCTGCCTAAATCTCATAACCCCATTAATAATGTGAAAAACCTACATAATCCCAGCTGAAGGACTTTCTACATAATATCTGATCAGCACTGATCAAAACTGAAGAAATCCCAGGAAACTGTCATAACTAATATCAGAATAATGGATCATGACAGTTAAATGTGATATGATACCTTCCATAGGATCTTGGAAGAGAAAAAGATGCTAGATGCTATAGTTTGAATCCTAAATATTCCCGAACCCCTTGAGTGAATGCTTAGTCCTCAGCTTGGTGTTGTTTTGAGGTGATGAAAACTTTAAGAAGCAGGGCTCAGTGGGAAGTCTTCTGGTTAATGGAGATGTGAACTTGAAGGTGATTATTAGACCTCAGACTTTTCCTTATTTTCTCCTTTTTATCTTCCACACTGCTCTCTATAAATTCCCTGCCTCCTCCAAGACCTAAAAGTAACAGGGCCCACTGACCAGGAATGGAAATGTTCAAAAACATAAGCCAAAATAAATAATTTCTCCTAATATATGATTATCACAGATATTTGTCACCTGTGATATGATAATAGTAAGCAGATTAAGAAAATCTGAATAATTATAGCATTTAGTAAGAACAAATCACGTTAGTACATTTAAAAATTTTTAATTAGTTCTAATTAATTACACATGACAGTAGAATGTGCACTGGCTGTACATGGTGCACACCTGTTGTGTAAACACACATGTATAGAGGGTAATAATGTCCATCTCATTCCACTATCCTTTCCATTCTTACACCCCCTCTCTTCCCCTCTGCACAACCCAAAGTTCCTTCATTCTTCCCTGCAAACCTCCTGCCCCTGCCTATTATGGATCAGTACCCACTTATCAAAGAAAATATTTGGCCTTTGATTTTTGTAGGTTTGGCTTACTTCACTTAGTATGATATTCTCTAGCTCCATCCATTTACTTGCAAATGCCATAATATCATTCTTCAAGGCTGATTAATATTTCATTGTGTATATTCCACAATTTCTTTATCCATTCATCTGTTGAAAGGCATCTAGGTTGGTTCCATAGTTTAGCTATTGTGAATTGAGTTGCTGTAAACATTTAAGTGGCTGCATCACAGTAGTATGCTGATTTTAAGTCCTTGGATACAAACCAAGGAGTGTGATAACTGGGTCAAATGGTCGTTCCATTCCAATTTTTCTAAGCAATCTCTATATTGCCTTCCATAGTAGTTGTAACAATTTGAAGTCCCATCACCAGTGTATAAGTGTATATTTTTCTCCACATCCTCGCCAACACTTACTATTGTTTGTTCATCAATACACATCAGTATTGATTCATTAGTTTTGACAAATGTATCTTACAAGTGCAACATGTTAGTAATAGAAAAAAAATTTAGTGATAGGCACATGGAAATTCTACTATCTTCTCTACACATTTTATAAATTGGAAATTATGCTAAATTAAATTATTTATATTAAACGATGAACAAGAGTAGACAACTGAATATTACAGATGAAGAAAATGTGACCTAGAGTAGTTCAATAGATTGTCCAAGTTAACATAGCTGGCAAAAGAGGAAGTTCAATTCAAACTTGGATAATCTCTGAATTTGTTAGCCACTAATCTACGTGTCATTCATCAGACATGATTTAACTCTTGGTTATCCAGTCTCTCTCACTTTTCAAAAGAAAAATAAATAAAATTCATTTAAAGTTCAGATTTCACAAACAGATTTATTTTGGTAATATTGCAAAGTTTTATTGTGAGAGTTTATTAAAAATATATTATTTTAGCTGATCTTTGTGAATTATATTCTGCAATTTATAAACTTACACATAAGCATATTTTAAATGTCTTTAAGAATTTCTAGAGTAGTTAACCAAAACAAAGTAAAATAAAATTGACGTGTAGTCTTTTTGTAATACTATTTGTGAAAGACATCAAGTAAAACAGAGAAATTTGTTGTGTAGCAAATTAAAACTTCAAAAGGTGTCTTAGAAATGTTATTGCTTGCAAAAACACAAAAGGAATTGAAGAATATTATAATAAATGAAATTACCCAGGCACAAAAACAAAATTACCCAGACTCTTACTTATACATGGAACCTAAAAATCTTAAAGAAGCAGAGAATTAGAATGGCAATTACCAGAGCCCAGGGAAGAAGGAGGTTAACTATGAGAATCAAAAGGTAAAAGGACTGAATTGGCAAGGATAAATGCTTTTATTATTTGAGATATATTGCACAGCATGATAAGTATAGAAAATAATTTTATTATAATTTACAAAATCATTAAAAGATTAAATTTCAAAAGATATAAACACAAAAATTCCGAGTACTTAATGTGGAAATATTCACTTGTGTGATTTAATTATTTCATTTGGTATAAATTTTTTACTGCATAAATATATATGATTTCTCAATTTATGATTAAATATATAAAGCTAAAATAAAACCACTTTAAGAGAAAAAATAAAGTAAAATAATAAGGTAATATAGATTTTTCTAGAGTAACAATGCCTCTAAAGTGAATTAAGTGCTTGAACAATTTAGTCATCATTAAAGGGAAAGTGATTATAAAAAGCTGCAGTTACAGAACGCATATTTGTTGTCCTTGATTTAATTTAGGTCACATATTCATTGATAGTGTAATTCTGTCTCTTTTTTTTTAGTTGTTTAAATTTAAAAGGATATAGAAGCTAAAAGGACTGGATGTAAGAATTTTAAACTATTATATACCTATATTGGCTAATTCTCTTTCTAAATTCCTTTTAATTTTTTATATAAAATTAGAAATTGGAGGAATTTCACCAAACATAAACCACACATGTGTACTAATATCATATCAAAACAAATGTTGTTATTCAATATTAAAGTTTTGTATATAATAATATGTTTAAAAATTAATTAGGCATACTATTTTATATTTATAAAATAGCCATTTGTAATGGTTACTGTATAAAACTTATGTACATAGTTTAAAAAATAATACTTTTTACTTGTTTTCCAAAAGCTAATTGTCTCAGGACTTGCATTTTCATATTGAGAAGTATAAGAGATATTACAACTAACATTTAATACATTGTGCAAGGTATTTTGTGCAATCAATATTATGCTTTGATTAACATAGTGAGATCCCATCTTTTTGCATTACTGAATATTTGATTCTAATACAAAGTCTTAGTTGGAACAATTTTAATAAATTCTCTTTGTGTAATTTCTACATCATACAGACAAAAATATAAAAGAATAGTTTAAATTTCTCTATTTTTTCTTTTTTCTTTTTAGATATATATGAAAGTAGAGTGTATTAATTATTCTGTCCAATTACAGTTCTCAATATACATATTTGGTCCATCCTCAAACAATACATGCTGGTAATTAGTCTATTGTAAAAGCAGAACATGTTGAAATGTTATTTTTATATTTTTTGTGAATTCTAATATAAAACAGGTCAACTTGTGTCTCTTAAAAATTACATTTGGATTGAGGATGTGGCTCAGTGGTAGATTGTTTGCCTGTCAGGCATGGAGCTCAGGGTTCCATCTCCAGCTCTACAAAAACAAAAACAAAAAAATTATATTTACAGATAAACTACTATAAACTAGTTTACAGATAAACTACTATAGAAAATGAGTGTCATTAATTCTGTTTTCAGATGGAGTTTCTTCAAAGACTTACTTTGTGAACACCTCAGGACGAGGAAATATTCTCTAGTGTTGACGAAAGGAGGTTATATAGAAAGAAATATTTGGGACTGGTTTAAAAAAAGTATAAGTGGAGGCAAGTTAATGTAGCTGTGTTAAGCCAAAGGGGAAAAATATCTATATGATTTATTTATAGATTTTTCCATTCTACATCAGAAGTTATATTTTCTGAAATAATTAAATTGAATAAAATAAAACTAATTTTAATTATAGCCCAAAGTAATGGTGAGGGCTTTTATTTATTTATTTTTCATTACAAGTAAAATTACTGAATAATGAATAACACATGATTAGAAATTTATTAAACTGTGATTTTTATCCATTTATTATGCTTATTTCTGAGACTGTAAAATGACATGGAACTTTGTCAACATAATTTTTCTTTGCAACTTCTTTGAATACTAGGCAATCAATATGTATGCAGACGCTATTCTTTTTTTTAAGTGATGATTGCAAAGTTTTTGTAAGATATATTTACGAAGTGTTATTTGTATTGTATGAAGTATTATATTTATTATATATAAATATAGGATAAATGTTTATTTGGAGTTGAACATCACTGATCATAAAGTGTTAGTGTAAATATCTTATAATTAGAATAATAAATTCAAATTTTTCTATGCATACTACACAAGAATGTATTAAGAGAAAGCAGAGGCTGTGTGTGATGATGCACACATAATGGCATATGTAAGTTAATTATTTTATAGATGATATTTAGAAAAACATTAATCCTTACCTGCTTTTATCTCCATATAGTACTATATTTTTTAATGTATAATTGATAAAAAATTATTTATGTGAAATTTCACCTCATTTTTTTGAGTGTATACTTATATACTCTCTTTCCTTCTGGGAGAATAAAAGAAAGAGAGGAGAAGGTGGAAGAGAGAGTCAGGAGATAGTTATATAAATCAAACCACCCTCAGCTGACTCTTAAGTTGACCTTTAAATGACAACATAAGACAGAAAAAGTAGTCACAAAAATGATACTGTTATAAAGAAATTTCTTCCTTAAATAGATAATACTTTTGTTTTTTAACTGGAAAAGCATTGAAATTTTATTCATCTTACAAAAATTTTGTAATAAATGGAAATACCTCACAAATCCACAAATTATATTTAGGAATCCCCTCAAATAAGAAGTACAAATACTACTGAGGACTTACTAGAAAAATCAGTCATATGGTAACTGAAAATATTTCTTCCATTTTTCCTAGATGTGTAAGTAGGACATCTGAAGCACTGCTTGTGTCTGTGTAGGTTAAACATTGTGTTAAATTTGTATTAGAGCCAATCTCATGCAGTACATAATATAACACTTTTGAAGTCCAACTTTTTTCTGAAATATGGAGTACAGTTTTCTCCATAATCAAATTGCATAAATCTTATGTTTTCTTTCTAGAAATTTTTAGCTGATTCAAATTTTATAGCTATTTTAGGGACATTTTGGTCATGGTTACTTTTTATATTTCTTTGCACCCCAAACGCAAAAGTCACAAGAGACACTGAATAATTTCCAGACATATGGGTGGAGAGTATATTTTTTGTAGCAAATATCCATTTAGGTGATTGACAAAGAAGATTCATTGTTATGAACTCTCCAGGAACAATGAAATTGATTTTTTCAAGTTTTATTTATTTCTTGTTGCTGGATACAATTTTACTCTGTTATTTTGATGTCTAGGTTAGAATTAAAGCCTTTGTATTTAAAAAATGCTTTAAGAATTATTTTATTTTAATGTATGAATTATTTGAGAATTTTCACTGCTAAACTAAATACAATTACTGAGACTCTCCTTGAATGAAGTCAAATGTGAGTTATTTGTTACTATGTTTTTAAGGCAAATGTGCAAATGTAATTGGAAGTTTCTCCTCAAAGGACAGAAATTTATTATATAATATATAATTTTCAATGAAATCAAATTGTTTGGCTTGTTTAGGAGTCTATAAGCCAAATTGAAATTAGACTATTCTGTAATACAACAATTTATGGTATTTTAGCATCTCAAGTCTATAAGAAAATAATTTTACAATAAATGAAAGATTTAAAAGACATAAATTTTAGATCTTCATTATGGTTATTTACCATCATGGATTTAATTTTCTTTAATTTTATAGAATTTTTAAAAGTAGAACATAGTCTCTGTAGTATGATTTGGAATGTTGTCTAAAATCTAAGTGAAAGGAATAAATAATCCCCTTTGTATTATTCATTTCCATATGTATTTCTATTCACTGCTGAATAGTTTTTCCTTAAGTAGGAATTAGATACCTTTGGTTACATAAACAATGTCATTTTAAGAGATGAGAGCTGTTATCAAGTTTAAACATAAAATATACAATCGTGATTGAGGAAAGTTAAAATAAGTCATTCAGTTTTTTGAATTTCCATTGCAGTTTGTTATTTTTTTGAGTAGACCATATATTGTTTTTTTGTTATGTAATAAAGAAACTTCTAGTGTTTTAAAGATTTTTCTATTTTTATAATTTCTCAGATTAAAATGTCATTTACTGCATTTTAAATATTATTATTATAATCTAATGTGTACTTTCCCTAAATCCTATTAAATCTGAAGTCAATACCATACTAAATTGTCTCACATTCTCTATCACTCTACCTTTTTATAGTATTCATAATAGCATGGCATGAATAATAAAGGTACACACTTAAGTAAATTGTTTAATGTCAAAATTATTTGTGTGTAAGAACACATTTAAAATGGCATTAAAATACTATTTCATGATAGAGTTGAAGATTTTCTTAACTTTGCAAATATTCCTCAGTTTTATTCTATCATGTTTGACAATGGTCATCATTCTTCTCTATAGACCAATGTATACATATACTTAAGTGAAAAAAAAATCTTACTTTCAATTATTGGCTCCTTCATTAATTTAGCATAAGGCATTATATAATCATTAAATACGCGGAGAATATTAATTGTGTTTTATTTTTCATGGAATATTGACAGTAAATTTCTTGTTAACTCACAGTTCTGACAAACCACTGCTACAGCTGAATATTTTAGATGCTACAGTTTGGCTTGTTAGGAGTCTCAAAGGAAAAATAAGATCAATACTTGTCACAGCAGGAGGTCCTTTGCTGTCAAAGAATGCTATAATAGAGCACCAACGATGAAGAAAATGCACCAGCACTTCTCAGCTTGGTCTTATGTAATGAGCCAGCTTCTATTAAAAACACTAAATCACTTTTCCTGAGAATTTAATACCCAGATCAAAAGTCTTAAGTGTCACTTTCTAGTTCTATTTACATGTTTAGTCCATTAGCTCAGTTTACAAACTAGGTATATAAAATATGCTGAAAAATTTGATAAGGATATATAGCATGCTACTCATTATGTAGATTGTTCAAGCAACTTTTAGTGGTATGAAAGAAACTCAATAACCCTAAAAATAGCAGTTTTAATATGTTAGTGTCCTTACAGAATATCTATTGGTTCTTTTTAACTTTTCTCCTTTAAGTTTATTCCAGGATGAGAAGCCCATGGAATCCTGGATAAGCTGGTCCAAAATGTATGATATAGATACTAATGTTGTAAAAAATAACCTTTTGGAGGTCTGGATTTGCATCATCAGTTTTAACCTATAAAGAAGGTTTCACTACACAGGCATTGTGGCTTGAATCTGAGGTGTCCCCTGAAGAGCTCAGGCATTAGCCAATCTAGGAATGTTCAGAAGTGAAATGATTTATATTGTAAGAGCTGCAATATAATCAGTGAATTAATACATTTGATAACATAATAATTTGAATGGATTACTGAGTGGCCGCTGCAGGCAGTAGAGGTCTGGCTGGAGGAAGAAGGTCACTGGCAGCGTGTTTTTGTAGACTATGTTGGGTCCTTGGCCCTTTACTCCCTTTCTTGCTTCTCTGTTATCTCGAGCTGAACAGCTTTCCTCCACCATGCCCTTCCACCATGATGCTCTACCTGCCTTACCTCAGGTCCAGAGCAATGGAATCATCCACCCATGGACTGAAGCTCTAAACTTATGAACACAAAAGAAAATTTTTCTTCTTTAAATTTTTCTTTTTCACAGTAACAAAAATCATACCAAGTGTTCACAGTGCTGCTGGCAGGCTGATGCCAAATCCTTTAGGACTTTTCCTAGCTGCAGACAGCTGACTTGGCCAAGGGCACATCCTCCATAAGGTAACTCATATTCAAGGATTTATATAGCAAGCATGCAAATAACCTACCCTGTAGGACCACTGTGGGATAACTGGTCAAGATTTTATTGAGCTTATAATGCAGTTTGACTTCTGGTGCTCCCTAACCTTGTTTCCTTCCTCTCTTCTTACACATATGTTGATCACTTATAATATCCTGCAAATCAAGGTATTTAGCTTCTACTCTCCACCTTCCATCCAGCTCGTTCCCCAATGAGTTGAAGAATCTAATTATTTCCCAATCAGTCCTCAATATTATTTAAATTAAATATCTACTTCCTTGTGTAAGAACTAGAGTCCAGGGCTGGGGTTATGGCGCAGTGGTAGCGTGCTCGCCTAGCACACGGGAGGCACTGGGTTCGATCCTCAGCACCATATAAAAATAAAATAAAGCTATTGTGTCCACCTACAACTAAAAAATAAATATTTAAAAAAAAAAAAAAAGAACCAGAGTCCACCTCACCCCATGAAGCACAAAACTTGCCTCACACAACCATTATTTGCTCACTTTATGTTTTAGTCAGCTTTTTCACTGCTGCAACAACAACAAAAGTCTGACCAGAAAAATTGTTGTAGAGGAGAAAGTTTATTTGAGAGTTTATAGTTTCAGAGATCTTTGTCCATATAAGATTGACTCCATTCCTCAGGGCTGGAGTTGAGGCTAAACCTCATGGTGGACTGTGTGGCAAAGGGAAGCAGTTCACATAATGATCATAAAGGAGAGAGAGAGGGAGAGAGAGAGAGAGAGAGAAGGACCACTCTCCAGAAACAAAATATATAACCCATAGCCTTGCCTCCAATGAATCACTTTCTCCAGCCACACCCTACCTGTCTCTAGTTACCAGTTAGTTAATCTCACCAGGGATTAATTCACTGATTAGGTTAAGGTTATAGCTCAATCATTTCTCCTGCAAACCTTCTTGAATTGTCTCACACATGAGCTTTTCGGGGACACTTCACATCCAAACTATAACACTATATTTCCAAATGCAATCCCTAAATTGTCCTGTGAAGTACAGTGTCCTAAGAAGTAGAATGTATGTGCTATTGATCTCATCTGCCCAATGTTAATGAGATCACGTATTTTTTTTGTGACTTTTTCTTTCCAAATTTAAATTGAATTTGTTTTAAACTAATACATAAAACATAAACTGTGTACATATTTACACAGCACCAGGTGATATTTCAATACAGGTATATATTCTAAAATGTTCAAAAGAGGGTAAACATACATATCTCGTCAAATATTTGCCACTTGTTTTAGGTGAAAATCAAACATTTTCTCATAACTTTCTGAAATATACTGCATATTGTCATCTCTGTTAAACCTACTGTACTATAGCACATGAGAGGTCTGATCATCTATTATGTGACACAGAATCATGTGTCAGCTGACAGGGATGCATTCTGAGCAATGTGCTATTACTCAATTTCACTGTTGTATAAACATCACAGAGTGTACTACAGAACCTAGATGGTATAGATCGATCAATAAATGCCACTGCTTGGTGCAATCAAGAGATGTATTGAACCTGAGATGTCTGGATCTGCTGCAAGTGTAACACAACATAGTGTTCTACAGTAATTTTTTACAAATCAAAGTACACTCTAAAATAATGATAAAATTGTAGTCTATTACATACTTAAACCAGAAAAATAGTTGTTTATTCATTATTATTATCATTATCAGGGATTAGGTACTCATTTAATTGTATGTTTTTTGTTTGTTTGTTTTTTATTCCAGTATTATCACAAGTACATGAGTAATGGACTACACTATGAGGTAGTGATACTATGTGGCTACCAGGTAATAATAATTTTCACTTTCAATGTTATATTTTTATATTTATTTGCTATCATTGCTTCATTATAATTACATAAGAATTAGATTCATCGTGACAGTTCATAAGTGCACATAACATAATTTGGTCAATTTAATTCCCCAGTATTTGCCCTTCCCCTTTCTCCTCCCTCACATACCTTTCCTCAGGCCTTTTTAATTATTTTTCTATTTCTCTTCTATTTATGAAGCAGAACATACAGTTCTTTATTTTATGAATCTGACTTAGTTCACTCGAGAATATGCTCCCCATTTCCATTCATTTTCCTGCAAATGACATAATTTTATCTTCTTTATGGCTGAGAAAAACTCTATTGTATTTACCACACTTTATCCATTCTTCTGTTGATGGACATCTAGTCTAGTCCCATAATTTGACTGTTGTGAACTGTGCTGTAGTATGCTGACTTCAATTCTTTTAGAAAAATGCCAAGAAGTGGCAAAGTTCTGGGTCATATGGTCATATGGTCATATTCCATTTTTTACCTTTTGAGCAAACTCCATAGTGATTTCCTTGAAATCACCTCATATATGTGGCTTATTTTTGACAACACAGTTATGTGATGTATCTCTCTTTCCCTCTCTCTCTCTCTCTCTCTCTATATATATATATATGCACACACACATATATATATTTAACTATTACTATTATCACTTTCACCATAAAAATAAATTGAGATGAGATGCATAATAATTTGTACAGTAATATAAATATTTAGATACTGGATATAGGATTTCAATACCAGGGTTTGTTTCCAGAGTCCAAAATACTAAGAACATAGCTAATATGATTCAATTTATTTTTTTAAATTCTTTTAAAAATTGATGTATGATCGTTAAATATATTTCCAAATTATTTACTCTAGTTTGGAGATCAGAAAATACAATTATTAATAATGGAATAACTAAGCTCCAGGGATTATTTTACATTGTAAAAATTCATGGACATATATTAGCAATAGTGACTTTGTTTTTGCTGTTCTCAAGTGCAAGTTTTCACGATATTGTCAACTTCCTGGCTGCAGAAAACTTATGATTAATGGTCAGACATTAACTGACACAAATTCATTGTGAGCCCTTTAAAAAAGTAATACAGAAAAATAAAATATTACAAGCAGCCATTTTCTCACACTAAGAATAAAATAGTAATGCTTTATCTGCAAGGAAACAGGAAAGCAAATAGTAGAATTCCAAGGAAGATTCAAAATTAAAAAATTAAAAAGTGGAGCACTTACATTTTCTGGGGTAAAAAAAAAAAAAAACAAGGAAGAAATTTAAAAAAAAAAAAAAAAAGAAAGAAAGAAACACGAGAACCAAAAAGAATGGCCTGCCATTTAGCTGTATGAATCTGATGTATGTATTTATTATTGAATTATCTATATGTGCCAATTTTCAAAGCTTAGACAAAAAGTGCCTGAGGAATAACACTGAAGTAGTGACTGTAGGATGGAGTGAGATGCCATATGTCACCAGCTAGCAGACTTGCCAAGTGCAGCCTTGGCATTTTAGCACGTGGTGACCAGACGTTCTGCATCAACCCACTGGAAACACAAGAGGTGAAACTTGAAATTTAGACAAAAGTTTCGTGGTGCCAGAAATATAGCAAATGTGATGCATTGCTCTTAGGCCCTGGGCATCTTCACTCTTAACTATTCCACAAATTTCAAATAAGCATGAAGAGCAGATGATCATGGGGAGTAAGAATCCAGAAATATGATCTCCAGAAAGTTACATGGTCTATTTCTAACAGGAAAATGTGACAGCCACCAAATCAGGATAAAAATTATCTCCTTAGTTGAAGTTTTTAAAACATCACATTCTGTTCTCCATTGTTTTCTGACACCAATTCCTAAAGTATTATGCTTTTTAGCAGAAAAAAAAAACTTTAGGCAAAATATTAATAAGTTATTGAAAAGCATGCACAGATAAAGGAGAAAAATAACCCTAAAGTGGGTAACTACCACCTTAACTTCCTATGATTGAACCTATTAGACCAAGCAAAAAACCTGATAATTATTTGCTGCAACTACTGTGATTCTGAATAATCAAACATGAGCTACATATGAGTTTCTCAAATCATTACATTTATTTTTGTTAAGAAATCATAAACTTTGTAACTTTTGAATGCACATATGACTCAAAAGGTTCAAATTCTCATGGTATGTGAAGAGATGAAGTATGCAATTCTCAAAAGTCTCTTTAATTTTTTTTCTAAAATAGCACTTTCAAATGAAAGTTACTTAGAAACGTTAGTTTTTATGTTATATGTATACACATATATTGTTAAAATGAAGATTATTGTTAAAATGTCAAAGAGGCACATGTGTATAAAGCTAAAAGAAGATTCAAGGATATTTTGTTTAACCTCTTGATATATCTATGAGAGAATTGAAGGCCATGGTTGGGGTAAAAAATAAACAAAATAATGATGATAATAATAATAATAATAATAAACAACTTTCTTAGCCTAGAAAATAACTTCATCTAGAATATTTCAACTCAGTTGTCATAGTGCAAGCCATTCAAATATATTTTCATGACTAGGCAGAGAAGGATACTGTCTTAGGAAAAAGTGTGATTATAAAACATTTTTGTAGATAGAGAATTTACTAGTATTTACTAATTATTTTTTAATCTCAGCAAAAACATAAATATATTAAAAATTCTTAAAAATAACAAAGATATTTGATGTGGGCATAGTAGAGTCAAAAATATTATTTTAGCTCTTTTACCTTGGCTCAATTTTGAGTAGAATTAGATTCATTAAAAAACGTCCATACTGCATATGTCCATGTACAATCCCTTTGTTAGGCCTTGTTGGCACAGAGATAAACAAGAAACCATTACTCCCTTGTTACTGAGAAAAACTGAAATATCTTTTTCTTGGCATAGTGGCTGCATGATACTCACAAAGACTTCTTCATTGAGCACTCCACGTTTCCTGTCAACTTGGCTCTTTCTCTGAGCTTGGAGATCTCTTTGGGAAGATCTCCATAGGCTTGACTCCTTTAAAAACTTTCTGGCCTCAGCATTGAGGTCATGATCTAAGCCTATTCTTATTCCCAATTAAAGAGTCTTACCTTTAATCTTACCACTTGAGTGATCCTATGTGAAATTATCCTTTTCATTAATCTATTATTTTTAAGTTCTTCATTTTTGGAATTTACTGGAATGATTGATAGCCTAGGTCAAAAACCATGCTGTGCTGTTCATTCACTAGCTTCCTTTTATGGCCGTTGTCCACTGTACAATTAAATCTCAAAGAATATTAGTAAATGAGGGAGGCTGAGAGTATAGCACATTGGCATAGCACTTGCCTAGCATTTGCAAGGCCTTGGGTTTATATCCAGTACTGCAAAAATAAAGACAAAATAGCTAGTGATGAAGAAAACATTTTCAAAATTTGGAAGAAAATGAAAGATTAAATGGATAAATTATATGAATTCATTTCAATTCAATGGCTCATATATTTGGAAAGTCTATGAGACACCATTCATTGTGCCAAGGAACAAAAGGGATACATGTATGAATGGAAGAGATAATTATGGAGCCAACTGTAAAATCAGAGTATAGAAAAAAGTAGAATTGTGCATATATTTGTTACACAAGTACAGAGAACTGATAATAGGAATAATTTATCAGAATGGGAAGATAAAGCATATGAGCAATGAGATGGACACAAAATAAATAAATAGTATTTCAACAGACAAAGTGATAAAGAAGAATAAAACTATATTAGAAAGCTTTTTATCATTATGACCAAAATATTTAACATACACAACTTAAAGGAAGAAGGCTTTATTTTGGTCACAGTTTCAGAGGTTTCAGTCTGTAATCAGATGCTGACATTGCTTTGGGCCTGAGAAGAATCAGAACATCATGGCAGATGGTGGAGGAAAGCTGCTCAGGTCATGAAAGTCAGAAAGCAAGTGAGGGAGTATTGAAGGCCTGGGGACAAGGCATAGTCTTCAAGGGCAAGTCCTCCCACTTTCTTGTCCTAGGTCTCACCTCCTACACTTCCCACCAACTCCAAATAGTTCATTCAAATTTTGAATCCTCAATGGCTTAGTCCACTGATATGAAGATGGAAACCCCTGCTTGTTTATGTGGTCCATGTGAGTGGTATGTATTTTTCCCATCCTTTTACTTTCAATTTGTGGATTTCTTTTTCTATGAGATGAGTCTCTTTAAGGCAGCATATTGTTGGGTCTTTTTTTAAAATTCAGTCTGCCAGCTTGTCATTTAATTGATGAGTTTAGACCATTAACATTCAAGTTTATTATTGCAATATGGTTTGCATTCCTGGTCATTTTTGTTTATTTTTGGTTTTTAACTTAATTTGGTTTCTCCTTTAATTGGCTATTCCTTTAGTGTAGTTTCTCCCTTTGCTGATTTTCATTGCTGTTTTTCATTTCCTCCTCAGGAAATACTTTTGCCAAGAATATTCTGTACTGCAGGCTTTCTTGCTGTAAATTCTTTTAACTTTTTTTTTTCATGGAAGGTTTTTATTTATTCATCAAATCTTAAGCTTAATTTTTCTGAATATAAAATTCTTGGTTGGCATCCATTTTCTTTCAGAGCTTAGTATATGTTGTTTTAGGATCTCCTGGCTTTGGGGGTCTGGGTTGAGAAATCTGCTAAGATCTGATTTGATTTCCCCCTGTGTATAGTCTGAAACTTTTCTCTTGTAGCTTTTAAAATTCTATACTTATTGTGTATGCTAGGCAATTTCATTATAATGTGAAAGATCTGTTGGTGAAGATCTGTTGTAGTTTGCACATTTGGTGTCCTGTAAGCCTCTTGTATTTGATTTTCCAATTCATTTTTTAATGTTTTGGAAATTTTCTGATATTATTTCATGAAAGAGATTCTGCTTTTCTTTGGTTTGTATCTCTGTGCCTTCCCCTATCCTGATAATTCTTAGATTTAGTTTTTTCATGTTATCCCATAATTCTTAGATGTTCTGCTGAGGATTTCTTACCATTTTCATTATGTGGTCAACTTTATTTTCAAGATTATTTATTTTGTGTTCATTATCTGGGATTCTGTCTTCCAAGTGATCTATTCTGTTGGTGATACTTTCTATTAAAATTTTTATTTGGTCTATTGTTTAATTTATTTCAAGAATTTCTTATTTTTTTTTTTAGTCCCTATCTCTTTCTTGGAGTAATCTTTTGCTCTTTTATCTCTTTCTTGGGGTGATCAATTGTTGCCTATAATTGTTCTCTTATGTTATTCTGTGCTTCACATTTTATTTTAATTATTGCACATTCTGAACTCCTTCTCCAACATTTCATCTACTATGCTGTCAGTGGATTCTATTATTGTGTTGTCTTGGTTTGTTTGGGGTACTTTCTTCTCATGTTTTTTCATGTTGTTCATTTGTCTTCCTCTCCAGCAATGCTGATCTGAGGTATTGCAGTTTCTACTCTATAATCTTTTAGTATCCCTGCCGGTTACCTATACCTCACCTCTGGTGTATCCAGGCCTGCAGGGACCTTGGTGATGGTCTTCCCGGTCTTGGCTGTTGTCTCTGGACAGAAGCAGGCCCATGACAACCACATATTCGTAGATGGGGGACCACAGCATGGTCTGTCTCCTCCTCCATCTCTGAAAACTTTTCATATACTTATAAGTTTAAAAACGCAAACATCACATTTCAGCAACCTTTGCAGATCAGCAGTTTAGGTGGCCTTAAGTGGTGTCTGACTCAGCTGAAATCAAAGCGTTAGCTAGGTTTTGTTCCTTACTAGAAGTTCTGGGGAAGTATGCTCACATGATCATCCAGACTGTTGGTTAAGTTCAGTTCCTTGCAGGTAGAAAAATTGAAATCCTGGGTTCTTGCTTTTGTCAGCCTGGGTCCAGTCAATGCTCCTGGATGCTAACCCCATTGCACCCCATGCTTTCCACGCAGTTCCCTCCATCAATTTGGTGTTACTCCCTCTTAAACTTGGAATCAATCTAGCTTCCTCTTCTGACAACAAATAGGAAAAAATTCTCTGACATTAGTAATTCTGTAATTACATCTGGTAATTACATTACCACCCAAGTAATCCAAAATAACTATTCTTTTTCAAAAGTTTCAAGATTAGAAAACTTTATAATATCTGAAAAACTTTTATCATATAACATAAGATATTCATGGGCATAATACCCATGATGTTTAATAGATTGATCACGTGTGGTAAAGTTCTACCTACAGCAACCATGTGTGTAAGAGCTCTAGAAAAAGCCCAGGTTCCTGGTAATTTTCTATGTAATTATTCTCTTTACTTAGCAATGGATTTGATAGATAAATACTAGCAATAATAAGGTGTAATGTGATTTGGATCATTTTATTCCTAAAATAATTTTTTGCACAACTTACAAAAGTGAGTGAAAAAAATCTTGAAGTTTTCCACACTATGTATTACAATATAGCAAATGATAACATTTCTATTATTAGAATAAAAAAGCCTACTTCTTAGTGTCCCAGATCAAGAAGAAAAGTTTAGAATTGAATGTCTTCCTTATCAAGAATTTTTGATATAAAGAAGATGAAAGCCATTTTTTTCTCATAGAATATATTATATATATAGATATATTATAAACAAAATATCTCAGGTATTTTGTTTACAATACCTGAGATACTGTGGATTTTTAAGATAATTTTATTTTTCAAAATTTGAAAATAAATCAGAGGACCTGAAAATCAAATGAAAAAGTCAGAGTATTCTTAGTATTGAATTGAGAATAAAATAAAAATCTATTTGTAAACAATTTGACAATATAAACATGGGTATATAAAAAGCATTGAATATTTTCTTTAAAAAATGAATCAAACAGCAAACAACATGATGAGATCTTTGTCCAAAAAATTATCCAAGAATAAAGGCTGAATTAATGAGTATATATCATGCTCTTCAATTGTCATATTATATGCTTTTGAGGAGCTGTTTCATGAAACTAACCAGAATGGAACAATTGATTAAAAAATAAATTTTTAAAATAAATTTGGATTATGTTTTATTAGTGTATGATAATGATACGTAATAGTGGGGTTCATTGTGACAATCATATATATATACATAATTTGCTCCAATTCATTCCAACATACTTCCTTTCCTTTCCCTACTTTCTCTCCTGAACCCTTTCCTCTACTCTGTGATGCATTATAGTTACACAAAAGTGTGCAAAGTATTGTGATATATCCATATATTCACATTGCATAATTTGGCAGATTTCATTTGAAGTTCTTTCCCTCTCCTTCCAATTTGCCCTCCCCTTGATCTAATAGTAAAGAGTTTAGATTTAGTCTGTATTAAATAAGTACTTATTCAAGTTATTCAAGTAGTGATGATATGAATAAATTTAGCTTGGAAAAAAAAGAAGAGGACAAAATGGTTTAGGAGAAGGAAAGAATACAAACTATTTCACTATTATGGTATTTAATTGAAGTAAAAATGATGCGGGATAGTGAAATGTTGGTAGTACAGATAAGAAAGTTTGAAATCTAAAGGAAAGATCACTTGAGTGAAAAAAGTTAACTCAATATTTCAATTTATAGGTATGAATAAACAACTAATTAAATAAGGCATCCATGAAGAACATGAGTGATTTGATGAATAACTTCACTTAAAGGTAATAGCAAATATTAGAGGAATTGTATCAAGTTCACTGGGAGGAAAGTTAACAGGTTTATTGCAGAAATTTCACAAGTTATGTGAACTATGAGGAAAACATTAGCCTTATGGCAAATTATAAATTTTCACGGAATATAGGAGTGCTCAGACTAGATATTCTTTACAGCTTTAAATGAGTTATGAAAACATAGCTGATACAATATTTTAAATAAGCTAGATTTCAAGTTAAAAGAAAAAAATAATGAAAAATTTTGAATCTGCTCTATGTAACTGTAAAGCTGTTTGCCTGAGGAGGTTAAGAGGAAGTTTCTAGAATTATAGGGAAAGTAATGACTGCTTCTATATAACTTTTCTAAAAGGGCTATCAATATTCTTATTTAACAGACTATCGATCAATTGTCTTTCTTTATAATTGTACAAAATTTATAATGTAGAAATAAACAAAATTATTCAACTGAACAAATGAAAATTTTGACAATTTTCTGTTAAGAATACTGATGGCTACAAAAATGGGCTGAGAGTAGTTAAAAAGCTCTTCTTTCCTGTAGCAGGAGAGGCACTATATGAGATCCTTTTTCAGATCTAACCTCAATAAGGAAGTGATTTTCTCTGTCAGAGATAATGTGATTTATTCCTTCTCTTGGCCATAATGTGGCAGCGAATTATCACTGTATAGTACACAGACACACAAAGAACACTCAAGTTGGAGAGATAAGCTTTTCTAAGGTTAAATGGAAAAACATCTAGTCAGCATTTAACAAAGCACAGAGAAAGAAGGCAAGTTCCTCATAAAAATGAATGTATACAGCAAGGCTTAAAGCAAACATTAAACAATTCATTACTGAAAACAGAGTAGAGAGTAGAGGTATCACTTTCACAGACCTCAAATTCAGATGTTCAAGCCTATAACATAATTTTCATATAACTAGACTTAATTTGTATCACAAACCCTCATTTTGAATGATAATAGATGTTTTCAACCATTTTCAGGTAGCCTCTGTCAAATGCAATTATTTTAAAGTATTAAATGCAGTGAATTCGAGGATTCTCGCTTCCTGCCTCCCATTCTTTCTCTAACTGATTCTTCTTCTAGGACATTTAATTAACTTGGCCTGTGCTGAGCTGGTGGGGCGGGTGTCTGGCCACTGCGCACACCTGATTCTGTGCTGTATTTCACTGATTCACACAACTCCAAGTAGCTCCACCTGTGTCCTTCCTTCAGCATTGCCATCTACCAAGTTTTGCACCACTCGTGCCCCTCGTGTCCTGCCCTACTGTGTTATGTCTTCTGCATATAAGGGTATATTTCAGTATCTGGCAACAGTAACCTATACAGTTCATATTTCACAAATCTTGTGAGTAACTTAGATATTACTCCTTAGGTGGCATCACAATTTAACTCTAACACGGTCTGTTCTAATGCCTCCTAAGAGGTCCTTACAGGTTGGCTGCTCCCTCCCTCACCCCAGGGCAGTTGAACATCAGGCACTCTATAGTTCAGAATCCATAATATTTTCCTCTGAGTTCTATCATCTTCTTCCTCCTCTGTTAAGGTATCTTTATAGAGGATTTCAGGGCAAGTTGGCATTTCACTTTTGTCAAAAAGTCATATTATTTAATACAGGATGGAAAAGGGGGAGGAAGCTCATGGGTACATGCATAACATACACACACATTCGTCAATTTGCTACAGTAAATACAAAGCATACTGTATTTTTTCCTAAAATAGATATTTTTACCTAAATTTTCAGAGGATGATGTCTTAGTTCCCTTTTTATGTCTACTTTTTTCCCATTTTCTGTAGCAATAAGTTCTTGTGAAAAATCAGGAAAGACAGTTTAATGCTAACAAAGAAATTATTGAGAAGAACCATAAAAGGTACAAAGCAGTTTATATATGAAATATTTGGTGTTGTCTCCAGCATTAAGCAATTGTTCTACTTCAATAAACTAACATAAACTGAAAATTATGCTTGTTACAAAAGAAACAAAGTGAAAGAGAGGGAACGAAAGAGAGAAAAGAATGAAGGAGAAAAGGAAAGCAAGGAGGAAAAGAGGGAGAGAGGGAAAAAACTGGGGAAGAAAAGGAAGAGAAGAAAGAAAAACTCTAGGTGCAAAAGTTCTCAGAATTTTGAAGCATAGGATGCAACTTAGTATTTTTCTAAAAATTTTTTTAGTTGTAGATGGAAAAAATATCTTTGTTTTTATGTGGTGCTGAGTATCGAACCCAGTGCCTCATGTATGCAAGGCAAGCGTTCTACCACTAAGCTACAATCCCAGCCCTGCAACTTAGTATTTTTAAAATTAAAAAAGTCATTTAAGAATTTTGGAAAACCTACAACCAAATGCAAAACATATCAAAACCATCTATACTGATATGAAAGGACAACACAGAACTGCATGAGTAGAGATGAGAGGGGCAGTGGGATATCTTCATATACGTAAATTTGGAAACGACTGGAATCTGTATGGTTAATGAGAAAGAAATCTCATAAGCCCTTTGTTTGACAATGCAAATACACTTCCACTTGATGTAGATGAACAGTTCTGTTACTACTATACATGTACAATGGAGTTGAACAGTTACATGGATGAAGGATGGTGGGATCCAACCTTCCCATTACTGAAGTGGAAGTTCACAGATAAAACAAGGGAGGAAGCTGGAAGGAGTTTGGCAATGGTGGGTTAGAGTTAGAGACATCAGCATGAGCTCATAATTAGTTTAACATAGATATGATTACATACATAAATATCTATACATACTGTATGTATGTACTCTATTCATAAAGTACACATACTTATCCTTATGCTGCAATTTCAGAGAGCTTAGAAGCAATGACGCCACAACATTAATAAGCATAATTAGTTCCTAGGGCCTGATTTCTGATACTATATTCCAAAAAAGAAACCAAGGCTTTTGGGAGAAATGACCCATTCTGAGACTGGGATATTAAATATCTAAGATAAGTCTGGAACAGGTATTCCCAGACAATAACGCAATAAGGAAGTTCTTAGAGACAGAGAGAGACAGAGAGAGCGAGCGCCAACTGAAGGAGCTCCTATTTTAACAACGAAATGAAAAAATAACTATTAGTCCTCTTTCTCATCACTGTGACAAAAATATCTGACAAGAATAATTTAGAGGTGAAAGTTTATTTGGAGTTCATGATTTAAGAGGTCAGTGGACTTCCATTTCTCTGGGCCTGAGTTGAGGCAGAACATCATGGTGGAGGTGCACAGCCTAGGAAAACTGTTTGACTCGTGATAATTCAGAAGCAGAGACAGAAAGAGGAAGAGAGGAACCAAGGACAAGACACAGTGAAAGGCCATAGCCCCACTGATGTACTTCTTCCAGCCACACACCTGCCTACTGTCATCACTCAGTAATCCATAAAATTAGTAATCTATCAAATGGATTAGTCCAATCATGAGTCATAGCTCTCATGATCTAATCACCTCACTTCTGAACATGACTGAATTGCCTAACACATTGGGCTTTTCAGGCAACACTTCATATTCTAATTATAGCATATTATAAATTAAAAAATAAAATAAATTTTCCTGAGTCCTAGTTAATATAAACAAATGACTAATAAAGAAGTCACCCGGGGAAACATACAAACTATAATTCTTAGAATTCTAATTATATGTAGATTCTTAAGGAGGCATAAGTAAATCATAAATCTCTGCTCCTTAACCATGGACTGTGCATGGTATCTTCCTTCAGAGATCAAAAAATTAAAGAAAAAATGAGAATGGCTGCCATGGAGAAAGATGACAGACAATACCTCAGCTAGGTGTTTCAAGTTAAATTCACCAGTGATAAAATGTAGATCCTTGAACAGATATCACATGATGAAATGGCACTTGGTCTCTGTGTTCTTCCTTCCAAACACATGTATCCTAGTCTAGTCATGAAAAGTAAGTATCATTCCATTGGAAGTGCATACTACCAAACTGCTGTGACAAGAATAGTTTTAGAAATTTACAGCCAAGAGGATGCTAAAGAGACATGATGAATAAATGATTTCCTGCTGAAACAGAAAAATGACAGTAAGTTAAAAACTAAGAAACTCTTAATAAACTATGATTTTAAATTGATAATACTGCATAAATGTTTTATTATTTTTTACCAAATGCACTATAAAACTGTGAGACATAAATAATAGGGCTACATAATATAGGGTATAAGTATTCTTAGTTAATTTATTCACAATTTTTTGTAAGTAAAAAATATTCTCAAAAATGATATTTTTTAAATGAAAGTAGAAAAAATGAAGGAAGCACAGAAAGTAGGAAATGACTCCTGACTGATTTTAAAACCAAGTCAATTCTTTTGCAAAGACTAGTTTTTCTGATATAAACATCTTGTGTCTAATGATTTTTCACAACATGGTCATGTCATAGGGCCCATGAAGATTTATCTTGGCAACCAGCATTTTTGATCATATTATTCACAAGGTTTTCTGGGTCTTTTTGCATGAGATCCATGCTGCTGCTTTCATCACTTTCCTAGAATCATTAGTACACGTTTAGTAATCCCTCTAAACATACTTTTATGTTTTAAGTAAACCTTATCTATAGTTTATTACAAATAGTTTCTAAAGCTGTGATGTAATTCTGTTTTTCTCTATAACCGTTTTTGTCAAAGCTCATGGACAATTATTCTCATGTGTTTTGAAGATTACATTGCTTTGTATTTTCATTCTATGCCTTGTCTCCTTGTTCCTCAGTAGAGACACTTTTTGCAATTTGATGAAATTATATGCTATATTATTGTTATTCTAGAATGCTGAAGTTGTTCACATATTGTATTTTCAAAAGCACACTATTATACTGAAAATGAAACATATTTATCTTAATCACAATTGTATACTCTTGTGAAAAGTTCTATTTTATATTTGATAATGTCATAATGTTAATATAATTTATAATTCCTTGATGTGGGGAATATCTTATTAGATTTTTATGTCATTAAATTCTAAATTTAATTCAAATGTAAATCATAGTAGAATAGGACTGAGACTGGAAACAGCATCTGTTGAGGTTGAGCACTTTGAGTTTTACATTTTTTTCATTTTGTTTTTTATGCTTGGGATTGTTTAAGTTAAAGACTTTGTTTATTTTCTGTAGGCTAAAATGGTACTTACTAAAAAAAGTTATTGATAGGAAATAATTACATTTTGCCTGATGATTTAATTCATCTAAGCACATCATACATTTTGAAATCATAGGCAGGGGAAGAAATGAGAAAAATCTGAATTATAAATATTTAAGTATATCAGAAGAATAAAATGTATGTTTGACTTCCTATGTTCATTGAACTCCACATTACTATTGCCATGACTATTGAAATGAATAAAAGCAATCTACTATTTAAAATATAGACCATCTTTTCTGTATGTTAGAATTTTATACTGAGAGTTCAAGTTGACTTGGGGAATTTTAGGGCAAACTCTGCTTCCATCTGCTATAAACAAAGAAGCAGATTTTCATCAACAACAAAAAACCTTAGCCTTAGTTTTTCTCTGATCTTACCATGCATTGTCTGAATTATTGTCCGCCTACCTACTTCAGTTGTTTGTGATCTGAACAGAACTACCTCATTCTACACACAATTAACCCCGTCATCACATAGGTAAGTCAGTTTCACAAATACATGCAACTGTGTTTGAAGATGGTTTGTGAAATAAAAATACTACAGCATAAACAGATAAAAACTGTTCTAAAATTAATAGTTCTTCCTCATTTTAATCTAATTTGTGGTGTATGAGAAATGTGTTATAATTATAAATTTTAGTGTATGTCACAATTGCACAAAAAAGTGAAATTATTTTATTTCTTCTTCAACTCAAATCACTGAATAATTTCAACAAATGTAGTAAGATTATGGTTACACAAAGCCTCTGCTATGGAATTAATAGGTTCCAAACTATTTTCATTTTTCCCTTCAAAATAATTTCAAAATTGAAATGGATTATTTTTACTTTAAATTCTTCAGGATAATGTGAGGGGTGGATAGATATTTATAGATTTTTTTCTCATATGAAAAGGACATATATTAAATGATTCACCGAATTTGTATTTTTTTTCTTCCCTAGACATGTGGCTGTAATGAAACCTGGGCATTCAGAATTACATTTCTTGCAGCACATGTATTAGTCTGTCAGTCTTCTGCATTGTTTTTGAGTAATATCTATATTTCCTTCTCCAAAATTGTGAGCCTGAAAGCTTAGAAATGACTGGGTGTTGTTGGGCAGAGAATAATAGCCAAGTCCTTAAGTGATCAGGGACAGAGTTGCATTTGCTTGCTCAAAATAGGCTCAGGATTGAAATATGAATTCTCACAGACAGAGCATAAAGAAGGGCAACCTGTGTACAGCCTGGGGACTTAAGATCTAAGAAGAATACTTTTACATACCCTTGCGTACTCCCACTTTCCAGTGACCACTGATGGCTTCATTGTGGAATCATTTATTTTACTGCAGTGTAATGGTGATATGGTATCAAGTAATGGGATTTATACAAAATTCTAGCGACACTACAACACAACAACATCACCTTTTTAATAAATCTTTATGAAAAATTGTGGGCTTCTGCCATTATGCATTAATTTGGATTCCCTTTTAATGTTAAGACATAACAATGATTTTGGTAATTAACAGTTTTCCTCTTTTTTGGCAGAGGGTATTTTGTAAATATGAACATCATTTTTTAAACCTAGAAAATGAACAGATTGCACAGAAAATCTCTACCACCTACAACCACTCAAAGAAAAACTACTTTGAGTTCACTGTTATTATTTATCCCATATTTCTATATGAAATAAATAGCAATGTCAGTATAGCTCAATGAATCCAAGATAGGTTTTGACAGGTGAACTAAGGTGCCCTATTGGGTATCAAAACACTATTGTAGGGTTTTAGTTAACTTTTCTTAAAACACAAGTAAATGAAAATTTTAACATGACATAGACGAACAAATGCTTCAAAGGATGATATGCAATAGACATTATGATTGAACCACAATTGTGTTGTTAAAAAGAATAAGTGAAATATGAACACAAATATTTTTACTGCTTTTTATAACAATGTGTGTGTAGTTAAAGGTACTATGTCCTACCTGTCAGTAGCATAATAATATGGTGAATTTGGTTGAAATAAATACAGCATCAAGGGAATGTCCTCATTATCTGAACAATTTTACCACTAAAAAACATGAACATTATACTTGCATGTATAAAATGAATTCAGTTTTATTTATTGTTCTTTGGTAACAGGAATTAAATCCAGGGTCTCACACATGCTTAGCAAGGGGTCTACCATAGAATTACATACCCAGGTTAATTTTATTTTATTTTGAGACAAGTTCTTGCTATATTTCCTAGGCTGGTGTAGAAGTCTCCTGATTTAGTATTGCAGGTATGCATGCCTGTGCCTGGTAAAATTAAACTTCCATCCCATTAATGGCTCGAGTATGAAAATAACATGGTACATTTTATTATAATTATATCACTTATGTAATATTCAAGCTTATTCCCTTTGAGAAATATCAGAATTTGCAATTTCAGCACAAGTAAAATCAAACCTGTGAGTTTCTGCACACCTGTGACCACTCTGTCCAACACATGAGTCATAATCTTACATTATATTTCAAACTGATGATTTCAGGTTTCAGTAAATGTGCAAAAATAAACATTCAAATAATTTTGGAAGAAGATATAATGGAACAATTTCTTTGGGGGAAAGTATAAATTGGTACGTATATTAAAATGCTTAACGGAATAAGTGTTTAGCATAGGAATTTTACTTGTAGAAATGTATCAAGCAAAAATATTTACCAATAAACACCACAAAGTACGAATAAGCTTCTTCCAGTTTAATATTGGTCATAGTACAAAACTGGAAATGATTATCAGTAGATTAATGGTTAAATAAAAATGAAACATATCCAGGAAGAGGAGACTAGGTATCCAGGAATACCAGAAACCTGTTTAAAATAGTTGCGGTATCTATATGTGCCTTACCTAAATAAGTTTTCTAATTCATATAATTAATAGAAAACAGATATTATACTACTGAATTTTATACCTCACTTACACAAATATTACATAGATCAATTTATGGAAGAACTTATTCATGCACAAATCTCTATTAACAGTAATTATCATAGAAATGTAAACGATTTTCAGATGAGACAGAAGAAGAAAGTTTTCTAGTTATATTGCATAATCTAAAAACATTTTTTAAACTAAAAATGGTTCATTGGTTTTTTTATTTTTATTTATTTTATCATTTAATTTTATAATTTTAATTTTTTCCCATCCTGCCACCATCATCTATTCTCCCTATCTTCTGGCAACCACCATACTACTCTGAACTTCCATGAAATAATCTTTACATTCCCCATATGTTTCTGTGCTTGGCATATTGCACTGAGCATAATGATGTCCAGTTCCTTTCCTGTGGTCACAAATGACAGGATTTCATTGTTTTATGGCTGAAAAGTATTACAGTGTGTTTGTGTGTGTGTGTGTATCACATTTTAATTACTATTCATCAATTGATGGACACTTCAGTTACTTCATTTTTTTGGCTATTATGAAAAATGCTGTAATACAGATGGAAGTAAAAATGTCTCTTCAACATATTGATTTAATTTGTTTTGAATAAATACCAAGTAGTATGGTTTCTCGATCAAACAATAATTCTATTTTTATTTGTTCAACTGACCTCCATACTGTTTTCCATAGTGGCTGTATTTACATGACCACCCAAAGTATGCCCATGTAAAAAGTCAATTTTAAAAAATCATAATTCCTGTGCTATTATTTTTATATCTGTTAAATAAATCTAAATCTGATTTAAAATCATACTGGTGAAATAAGGAAAACATGTTTTTGTTTTTCTTCAGTGCCAGTGCTGAACCCAGGGCCTCGTGCAGGCCAGGCAAGTACTTTACTATTGAGTTACATAGCCAACTCTTATTTATTTATGTGTTTATTTGTGCATTTATTTACTTTGAAATAGGGTCTTGCTAAGTTGCTCTGGGTGGCCTGGGATTTGAAATCCTTGGCTTTCTGAATAAGTGAGTAGCTGGAATTACAGTCATATGCCACAGTGCCCAGATACAGCATTCTTTTTAATTAAATAAAGCATATTATATTTTCTATGCACACATTAATTTTATATCATTCATATATATTTATATTTGTTTATGTATTCAAAATAGCTTTCATTATTGATTTATTTTTATTCATTTACTTTTATAATATGGCCCTGAATTTGTCAATGTGAATGTGCAAGTGCAACAGAATGAATCTGTTGTTAAGAACAAAGTTCTGTAATAGATTTAATGGAAATGTAGTAATTTTTAGGGTTTCTATATTCTACTAATTTTTTTTTCCTTTGGCATGATAATTACTTAAAAATCCAACAAGTGTACTCACATATTTGCTTCTCCTTTCATTTCTATCAATTTTAACTTTAAGAATTTTGACATTCTTGCTAGGTACACATACCTTTAAGATTTTTGCGGTTTTTTTAGAGAATTAACCACTTGATCATAATATCCTTTCCCAATTGTTCTCTGGTAGTATTTCATATTCTTAAGTATATTTTGTTTTAAATACTCTAATTTTCTTTGGATCAGTATTTGCCATATGTATCTTTGATATTCTATATTTTATTTACATATTTAAAGTGCACTTTAAAAATATCATTGGTGTTAGGTTTGTCTTATACCCAATCAGAAAATATATTTTTTTAATTTGAGCATTTCAATGATTTACATATTACTTAAGGTTGTATTACATTCTAAACCTTGGTAGTCATTTTTTATTTATTTGTCTATTTTAAGTTAAATAACCTACTTATTTAATTTATTATGTTCCCACTATGAATTCATTATTTTTACCTTCTTCTTAGTATTTTAATTGCTTTGTTGATTAGCAATATTCATTTTTACTTAACCAGATATTTATTTTCACATAATATGCTCCTTCATGTGTACTACAGTGACTTCACAGCACTGTATTCTCAATTATTCCCTCTAGTCTTGTGTACTATTTTTGTGCTACTGTGCTAGTCATAATTAGGTATTCTAAAACACACACAAAACCGGTGTCTACTATTGTTTTAGAAAATCAAGTCTGAAGAAATTAAAAGTAATTAAAAAGAACTTTAAAAAATGTATTTTTAGTTCTCTGTATTTTCATGTATATATCAAAAATTATTGACAAGTGTCACCTTGTTTATTTTTGAAAAACGTTTTTAAAAAACTATTGTTTTGTGAATCTGCTAGAAATTTATCCTTTGAACATTTTATTTTTGACATGTTTACATTATTGTTGCTTTGGAAAAATATTTTAACTAGGTATAGATTTCTTCATTGAAAGAACTATGAAACAAATACCAAAAGCCTTCAAATGTATTAATTACTCCATTGTCTTATAGATCTTCATCCTTCTTCAATACTGTTTTTTAATTAAAAAAATAATTATTTTCTTTGTTATTCTGTATATTGATATGCATTTTTCTACTCTGACTTCCTTCATCTTTTCAAAAATCTATCTTTGGATTTAAGAAGTTTTACTATGACATATATGATTGTGTTTGTGCACATGTGTACATATCAATACTGTTTTATCACTTATTTTTACTGAAGTTTGAAAAAGTTGTCCACCCTTAATTTTAGAAGAAACCTCATTCCATTTCATTAAAACATTGCCTTTGTGCCCTTTGGCTCTCTCTCTCCCCCTTTCCTCCTACCCCATCCTACTCGGATTCTAAATAAATGTGTTTTATACATCATTTGCTGTCTATTCTTCATCCACATCCCACTCGCCCTTGTGGATTTTTTTTTTTTTTTTTTTTGGTACTGGGGATTGAACTCAGGGGCACTCAACCACTGAGCCACATCCCCATCCCTGTTTTGTGTTTTATGTAGAGACAGGGTCTCACTGAGTTGCTTAGCACCTCGCCATTGCTGAGGCTGGCTTTGAACTCGCGATTCTCCTGTCTCAGCCTCCCTAAGTGCTGGGATTACAGGCTTGAGCCACTGCTACCGGAGGATTTTTTATTGTATTTTTTTGTTCACATTGTTTTCTATTTGTGCTTTGAAATAACTTATTTGTTAATAACTTATTTCTAGTTTGTTGATTCTTTCTTTTGTTAGCTTATGATGGTTATTTTTCTTTATCATTTTAATTTTTTATTTCTAGCATTTCCAAGTGATTTTCCTTGTAATTTCTATCTCTCAATTTTTCACAGTTTTTATATTTTTCACCAGAGATTTAATTTATTACAAAATTTTATATTCAATTCTTTAACATTTGTGCCTTTTTTAGTTCTGGTTCAGTTGATTGTTTTGTATACCATCAAGTAGTTTTTCATTCTGTTGATTTTCATCTTACTTCTCCATATACTTGTATTTTAGAACAATAGATACTAGAAATTGTATGTCTAAAAGTTTGCACATATTTTCTGCTCCTAACTTTTGAATGTGCAGTTTAGGTTTCACTTATTCAGTATTTCAGTTTTGGGGGATCTGTTGAAGCTCTGCCAATCCTCAGTATCCTGCAGGTTTCATATTCCCCACCTGTGTTTCCAGTGGAAGCTTGCTTACTAGAGGGGATTTCTTAAGGACTGCATCACTTTTTGTGTCTTCTTTAATGGTGTCTATACAACTCTAAACTCTCCATGGTGCTTCAATTCTCTCAAGAGTGTTGCACGAGTATCTGGTCCATGGGCATCTTCAATCTGCAGATGAAGAGTCAATTTGTTTCCCATATTTTTGTATCCCAGCAGACAACCAGATGGCTCAGTAATTTATCTTACAAGTGTGCCATCATCTCACACTAATGCATCAGGCCCAAGTTACTTCCTTTTTTGGAAAACCTTTGTGAGTTCAAAGATTCAGATTGGGAAAGAAGCAGTTTTATAAAAGAGCCAGATCCTATGGCAGTCTGGAGCAAGTATTTATGGAATTTTTCATATCTTCTGAGTCCATTCCAACCTATCCTGAAGGTAATACTCTTATCATAGAGTGGGTTTCAGCAGCATAAGCCTCGCCATTTGAACTAAGCAATTTATGTTGTGTAGTTATATAAGGAACCTTCATGGCTATGTTGTCTCTTCCAAGGCTCAGTAATAAGCCAGTGATTTTTCCCCTTTATTCCCCACTGTGTCAGTCTTTTATTTCTGTAACCAAGGTACTCAATGTTAGGTCTGGTCAGGGTCCAGGATGTTCAATTAGGGGGACCAGTCAGTAGCTACAGAATGGAGCGGCAAGCCAGATGCTGACAGTCACCTCCAGCCTCCAGTCAATCAGCGGGTTTTCCTGACCTATCCAGGAAGGACTCTGGTCTTCTCTTCCTGCCCCCAAGCCCTCCCTTTCCTGACTGGGCTTTCTTGAAATTCTTTGTGCACTGAAACCCCAGCGCCATTTCTCTCAGACATGCTGTGATGGACGAGAGGATTCGGCCCAAGAGCGTGTATTCAATTAAAGCCTTGCCGAGTGGCTTAATTCATCTCTTCCCTGGCCGTCTAATCTTTACATAATGGTGCACAAAACCCGGGAGGGTTTTGAACCTCCTCCGCACCAGGGTTAAGGCAAGCCCTCCGAACTGGGAGAACTCCTAAGCTACTCCCTGTCTTCCTCACCCAGACCAACAAGAGTGAGGTAGGCCCCCGCCCTTCCTTTGACTTCTCAGCTTGCTCCACCCCCACCGTTCACTCCAGAGGCCCATCCTATAAGTCGCATGTGTGCATGGGCTCTATGTCCGCTCAAGGCCACATGGATCTGGGAAGACGTTTCCAGTCCCCGTGTTAGCTAATCACCACTGCCGTTCGGGCCCTGGAGGGTTCAAGGGATGCCTCAATCTTCCGCTTGGCCCCCCATTCTCTCATGGACATGAGCATTCTTTGGGACACCAATTTATGTTCTAGCCCACTCCCCGGGACCGCTGAGAGGTCACAAGGAAATTTGATTTTCAAATCCTCACTGATTTGGGTGATTTTTGTCACCAGATGAGGAAACGGACAGAAATTCCTTTCATGGAGGCTTTGTTGGAAGTGCAAGTTCTTCTCCGCTAACAAAAATCCCTTTCCCATTTACTCCTCTATCTCCTTCCTCATGCAGCCACGCCGCTGGGGCCCTGCTGCTCTAGACGGCTGACGCCGGGCCGGGCTCGCTCTTCCCACCAGAGAAAAAAAAGCCGGCCTCAGTCCCACTTCCAGAAGGCAGGAACAAGGCATTAACTGGAGCCCGCCTGCCCCGCCTCCCCTCACTCTCGGCTCCCCCGAGCTGCGGTGCTGCCTTCCCAGGAGGCGGAGCTGACCTTGGTCCCAGCACCAGACAATGGAGACAGAGCATTGAGCGGGGCCCGCCCAGGCCCTCCCGGGCCCGCCCACCCTGCTTTCCTCCGTTTCTTGCTCCATCTGCATGCGCTGCTCGACAAACTGGCGCGGTTGCTCTCGCAATGCTGCACTACCAGCTGGAGCTCTCTCGCTTGTCTGTGAGCTACCAAGCCAACTACCTGGCATTTTTGTTATGTTTACCAGATATTTCTTTTTTTTTTTTTTTTCTAAGACTCTTTCTTGTCTTCACTTCTATATCTTTGCTATCAAAATTGGCACAGATAATGAGTGCTCATCAATTAAACCTAAAAGATGGATCCAAATATTTTTAATTCACATCATTTAAAAGCTTCAATATAATTTGAATAAACACAGGGGTTTATGGATTCCTATGTGATGTTTTGAGGGTTTCTCCTGTTACCTAAATTCAAAAGGTTTGCAAGAATTGCTTTGGGATATGAGCAGAGGGAATTGAGGATTCTAAATGTGGTGTTTGTTGGAAGGAAAGACAATATTTCTGATCAAAAGGTTTACAACTGTGATTAAATGAAAAGTTAACATCTAAATTTTTCTTTCAGAACTAAACTGAATGTAATAACATCAATGTAATTCTGATTCTATATTAAATGTGTTCATATCTTCTAGGTATACAAGTCTTTAAAATAGAAGGTTTAAATGAATGTTTTATCAAGCTGATGTTCTCCAAACTTAACTTGTATGATATCCATTCATATCATTTAATGTTTTATAACTTAACCTATCATCAATAAGATAAGACTTTAAGTTATTTTTACATCAAAGTGATCTTTTGAATAAATGAGGACCTAATCTATTTAAGATTCTGCTAAAATTTTACAAGGAGCCCTGTCTTACCTGAGATAGTCTGTCTCCCAGCTTACTACAATGGCTTCAGGATAGATGAGACTCCAATTCATTTAAAGATATGTTCAAAGGATTAATTTTGTTGTAAAGATCATTAGGACCTCAAACAGGGATATAATATGTAACTCACCTGAAATTTGAGAAAGCTGTTACACAAACTAAATATGTTTTACTGTTATTGATTTTATTTTGTATTTTACTGAAACTACTTAATAGTTAAGTAGTTTAACTTAATCGCTACTTAATAGTTATATTGCCTGTTAATGTTTTACAGAGGTACTACTTCAAGAACAACCAACCCAAATTATTTTAAGGTAGATCAGCCACCACCTATAAGATAGACCTTAAAGTTACAGCCCAGTACCCTTACATTATAACTGGTGAGATTGGCTTGCTGAGTATTTAAGATCAAGACTTAAAAACTAAAATTCAAAAAAAGGGCCAAGAAAACCAGTATTTGGCTCTTGCCCTTTGAATCAACCTAAATCCAAGGAATGAAGGAACTTCTCTAAGAGGCTCTCTGTACCTCTGGGCCACAGGACCTCCCGCTCAGGGAGATTTCTGAGACCATTAGAGAATTAAAGAGCCAATCAAATGCCACACGATAAACAGGAAGGTCAAAAAGAGAGGGAATTTTCTCTCATGCTTCCTGGGGAAGCCAGATGGTCACCGCCATAGGACCCCGACCTATCCTAATGCAGATGGCACTAGCAGAGCTAACTGCTGCCCTCAAGTTCCTGAAGGATGCCTCCCAGGAGACCAAAAGGTGACTCTTAACAATCGGTAAGAACAAAAGTCAATTTGACTTGCTGCATCTTAAACACCTAGCAAAACCAAGAACACAGCCGTTCCTGGGCATTTAAAATAGTTTAAAGATAGACATCTGTGACATTAAAAACTAAATGCTATGTTTACATGCCTTGTCCTCTCCAGCCTTGTTACAGGGACTTAACTGTACAATGAGGCTGAATTACCATGACTTGTTACCACCTCCCTTTCTAGGGCAAAAAGGGTTATCTTTCTATTGATAATAGTTGGGCTCTCCTTGACCCCCATTCACTGCCTCTGGGCTAGGGCAAGAGGACTTAATTATGCAGTAATCGCTACTTAAAAACTTGAACAAATTTCATTACAGAATAGACCAGCCTTGGACTAGTCCATCACACTGGACTTCCACCAAACTCAAAATTTCTTGGCAATCCCCCTTCTTTTTCTGCTAATCAGTAATCTCTCCCAAGCTTCTGTTTCTACCCACAGGTGATGTTTCTACATTCAAGCAACATGACTGACAACCAGAGGCTCCCACACCCCTGCATCTGCCTCCCTGCCTGACCAATGCCCCAGCTGCACCCCATCTCTCAATGCCCCCAATCCCGCATGAAGTAGCCAGACAGACTCTGCTGTCCTACATAACCAAAAAGGCTGGGATGTTAGGTCTGGTCAGGGTCCAGGATGTTCAATTAGGGGGACCAGTCAGTAGCTGCAGAATGGAGCAGCAAGCCAGATGCTGACAGTCACCAGTAGACATGCCTCCAGTCAATCAGCAGGTTTTCCTGACCTATCCAGGAAGGACTCTGGTCTTCTCTTCCTGCCCCCAAGCCCTCCCTTTCCTGACTGGGCTTTCTTGAAATTCTTTGTGCAGCGCCATTTCTCTCAGGCACACTCTGATGGACTAGAGGATTCAGCCCAAGAACATGTATTCCATTAAAGCCTTGCCGGGTGGCTTAATTCATCTCCTCCTGGTCATCTAATCTTTACACTCAACACAGCCTGTTGTAGGAAATATTTATTTTGTCTTATAATTTCAGAGGTTTCAATATATGGTTGACTGGCTTCATCACTTTGTGCTTGAGGTGAGGCAGAATATCATGGCAGAAAGGCTTGGTGGAGGAGTGCTGCTCAGTTTAAAGCATCTTGGAAGTAGAGAGAAATGACCAGGGACACGGTATTATCCCCAAGGGCATGTTCCTACTGACCTACCTTCTGAAATCATAAACCATCTGTCTCAGTTTTTGATACCTCCCTATGGTCCATTTAAATTATTAATCTATCATTAATTAATCCACTGATGAGGTTATAGCTCTCATGGTCCAAACATTTCCTAAAAGTCCCACTTCTGCAAATGGGGGACTGAGTCTCTAACACATGAGCCTTGAGGGATATTTCAGATACAAACCATATAATCACAAAGCATTAATTTCTTGGATCTGGATGGCATACACTTTTTTCCAGAACCACAGGAAATCTTTTCTCAAATACCAGTTTGGCTTGGTAAAGACTCTTTCAAGTTCTTACTCATTATTGTCACCTCCAACTTAATCTTATCCTGAAGATCATATGGTGTCATTGGCAGAGCTGTTCCTAACTCAGGCTTTCCTGATGCATACAGAACTAGCAATCTAACAAAATACTGGGTAATTACTAGTAAGTCTGTATCCCTAAATGTTCAATATTCTGCACTTTTCTTGTCACACAATTAAACACATAAACTCTTCAGTTAGTAGAACAAATGGGAGGTACAACAATGTGTCATTTGGCTTGTAGTGGATGTACAGAATGCTGTGCTGATCGGACCTTACGAATGTTAACTAAAAATATCCTGAGTGTTCATGGGGTTTATCTTCAACCTTCTGGTATGTATGTGTCTTAGTGAGATATTATGTCACTTTTCACACACTGATTAGCTGTAATCTGCATGTATCAGTATACTATCCTGCTCTTTGGACTCTTAGGAAGGGTCCAGGAGAGTGTAAGGAAGTATAAGGTAAAACAAAGAATGTATATGACTGTCATTGTCCTTTCCATGTAAAAAAGTGATCTTTTGGATTTTCTTTGTTGATGTGAATTGAAAAAAAAGCATTTATAAAATCATTAGCACATACCAATTACCAGAAGCCAGGTTAATCTTATTCTGTAAATATCATATATTTTAAACAGTGACCAGGAAAAGATATGACTAAATACACAATAGTAATTTACCACTCCCACTACATTCTTCACATGTATGATCGTGGTGCTTTTCTTGCACTTTCACATGGAAGGAACAGTGCTTCTGCTATTTGTTTTCTTGGATATAGGTGAAAGAGAAGGTTTAGGAGATCACATTTAACCCTTTCTATTGTAATAAATATACTTCATCTTTCAGCAAACTAATATGTGATTTCTTTCATATGCTAGGTACGTGTAATCCCTCCAAAATTGCTATAGTGATAAGATTTAGCTGGAAAAGCCCAAGGTGATCTGTTATGTAGAAGGTCATGTCATGACATTTTTACAGCTTCATGGAATATATATATATATATATATATATATATATATATATATATATATGTTACAGACACTTCGAAAATCATCTGAATTACTTATACCTGATATCTCGGCTATTACTTGCACTGAAGCCTTACTAAGTGAGGGAAAAAAAAAACAAAAACTTTTTTACTGAAATCTTATTTAAAAAATAGAGCCTTATAAATAAGCACAACAAACTTTATTAGACATTTTTGCAATATCAAGCAATGCAAATATAACATTTTATATTTTGCTCAAAAGTAGTGAGTACAAGACATAACAATTATGGTTTTTATTTTGCAATTATATATTATACCTCCAAATCATAGGTCACCAATAACTTCACTAAGGTTAGAGTACCCGTGTTTTGGGGTACATTATCCTCCAATCCCATGGCGTAAATATTTTTCACTAGATGATATTGGTTGATTGCTATTTTCTGCTCCTAAGAACTCATCAGTTTGTTGACATCAACACATTGGATTAGTTTAATATCATCTCTGATGGTGAGATAGTCAAGCTCCTTGCAGAATGATTGCAACATAGAGCTAAAGGGAAAAAAAATATGCTTCAGCAAAACTCACTTCAGTTGTGGTTTATAGTTTTTATTGAGAGAGTAAAAGGAAATAGTTGAAAAATAACTTTGGTAAATATTGTTACAACAGATTGAAAGTTTTTTGTTTGTTTTAGGAAAGAGATCATAATGGGACATGACATCCATTGAAATCTCTAAATGAGGGACTGGGATTGTGGCTCAGCGGTGGAGCGCTTGCCTCGCATGCGTGAGGCCCTGGGTTCGATCCTCAGCCCACATACAAAGCAATAAAGTGGAGACATTGTGTCCATCAACAACTAAAAAAAATATTTAAAAAAAAAAAAAAAAAGAAATCTCTAAATGACTATAATTCTCTAAGATGAATTTATCTTTATATACAGCTAAGTTAAATGTGGATATTACAGGATTCAATAAAATATAATTTCAAATAATTGAGGATGGTATTGATTTCTGATTCTCCACGAAAACATATTTTGTTTCAATTTATATTTTTAGAATGTCATGCAATTCTAGGATGCCTAATTGCTTTCCTTCCTAATACTGTCTTTAGGATCAACAACAACATAATTTTCTAAAGTTAATTCTAGAATTTCCTTTACTCTCTGAATATTTGCTCATGCTATATACATTGTGTCCAAACCCCAATATAGAGACTCAAGTCAACAATTACACTGATCATCTGTTATGGATTAGATATGTGGTGTCCCTCAAAAGCTCATGTATGGGATAATGCAAGAAAGTCTAGAGGTGAGATGACTGGATTAAGAGCAGCTTACCTAATCAGTGCATTAATCCTCTGCCAGGAATTAAGTTGGTAGTAACTGTAGGCAGGTATGGTGTGGCTGGAAGAACTGGACCATTGGGAGAATGGCTTTAGGGTTTACATTTTGGTGTGCTCTCCCCCCTCAACATAATTGTAACGTGCAATTTTTATTATACATAATAAGAATTTAGGCAATTGAACCTGAATAAAATTGTGATTTAATTGCTTAAGCCAAAAACATACCCATGGGGGAATTAATAATATGTGTTACTCCTAGGCAGTGCTCCCAGTTGTCTTATGGAAACAACCTAAAGTTAAACAGATGTACCCTTGGGAATGGAATACTAGTCAAAAGAAATTGGATTTATTTTAATCTTTATCCTAGAATGAACACAGTAAGTTTCCATTTATTATTTTAAAATAGTAAATAAATAACAGTTCCACAAAGGCATTTGGATTTACACATGGAATTGAAGAATTGATAAACAGGCCACATTTGCTGAGTCTTATGTTCTTAGGACATTTAGATTATTTTGTAATATTTATGAATTTGTGATGTTATGATGACTTCCAACATTCAAATGTGTCTAGTTCCCTTCTCCTTTCAGGTACTGGAGAGTCCAACATCCAGCCACTTTGAGTTGTAAATAGCTTGTGACTTAGTTCTGTTCTGTGGGCTGTGAATGACACAACGTTTGCTGATACATTTTATTGTACAATTTTTTTTGACCTACTGGGACAATTTCTAAAGTTTCTTGTTGAATAAAGTGGCATTTTAAAATGTGGAGTTTCCACAAGCCTATGATTTATTTTATATCATCATCATCATTATCATCATCATCATCATTATCATCATCATTATTTTGTCATGAGAAGACTTCCTACCCTGACTTGGACATGTAATGTGAACAAGGTAGAAAAGTTTCTGAGATTTTGTTAACATTTATCACTACATAGCCAACACCATTTTAGTTAACTGAGGTTAGCTATCAGCTCTCTAGAGATAGAAATGTCTAATAATCTATGTAAAACCACATTTTAAGTGGCCTGATGGGAGACTGGATAATAGACTTGAGAATGGTTACAGAGTGTGGAAATTCTAGTGAGCTTTGCATTTAGAGGCAATCCTTGTCTCCTTGTAATACTAATAATCTTGGATGCATGGTATCTTAGATGTAGTAAACTACTATTTCTTTCCTTCTTTCCTTATTCTTTCACCAACTTCCTCCAAAAGCTCAGAATGAAATATGAGCATACTTTGTGTTTCTTGGTATATCAAGGTGCCAGAATTTGCTCTCAAAAAGATTAGAAAATTTCAAAAATTGGGAAGAGGTAGCTATTTCCCAAAAGAAAATAGGACATTATTAGATAGAAAGAACTGACAGATGCTGGGGAGGAGGGAGCGGTGAAATTTAACAGAAGTCCACAATATACAGTCTGTATTTGGAAAAGGGGAAGAATGACTCTCATGCCATTCACACAGAATGGTACACATATGGTATGAGAGATGAACTTGCTAAGTTTGATGTAAAGACTTATCTATTATACTTAAAAATTTTCTTCAGTATAAGAATAACATTTGTTAAATGCTATTAATTAAATTAGGACAGTTAACTATTTTAAGACAATTTCTTTTAAAAAAGATTTTGATTTATGTTTATTTTCTCCCCAAGAGATTTTTTTAAAAAAATAAAATTGCAAGCTCTTATTTTATTTATTGGTGGATTGAATGCTCAATTATATTTTATTTTACACTTCAGTTAAGATTGTCACAACCTTAAGCATAATTTTGTGGATGAATTTATAAAATGATGACATTTCAAAAGTCTCAGTTATATATTGACTCTACCTCCTGTGAATAAAGTATTTCCTTTTTCTTTGACAATCTACATTTGTTCTCACCATTATGAGACTATTAGTGAGAGCTGCTCATCTGTAAGGGTAAAAAATCCAACGAATATTGAACAAGTAGGTCTACTTTGAGAAAAATATAACATCTAGCACTCTACATGCTAGTGTTTTGGATAATAAAAATGTGTAAGCATATGTTGAAGGATCTTGTGTGTTGTTATGTATGGTACTGATTAAGTGATATTCAAAAGGCAGCATCCATGGTATGCAATTTTAATTGAGGTGCCCAGGGTTAGACTCATTGATAAGGTAAAATTTGAGGAAGGACTTTAAGTGAGAGGCGCTTGTAGTCTCTATTAATTACAAATTTTATAATGATATCTGTCATAGTCCCTGAACATTTCACTATACATTTCAACTGTCACAAAAGCCCTTTATGACTGGGCTCATATATAGCATATTTTTTTAAATTTTCTATGTCATTATTGACAGTTATTTGGATATAAAACAGTTATAACTGAATGTAACTGGTGAGACATTTTCTCATTTATCCCCAGAAACACTCTCTTTTCTCATGAAATCTATACTTAGAAGCTCCTATACATCTATGAATGTTATTGAATGTTTTAGAAGACGGTCCACATCCCACAATATAATTTTTCTTGTGTACTACCGTGCGTGTCTTTCCAGGTCTCCATCTTGAAGTGTACTCATGACGTTGCATTTGCCATGAATTTATCATTTCTCTCTTACATTGAACTGTGAGTTCCTAAAAACAAAAGATGCTCTTTCATCTTAACAGTACCTGTATTTTTTCTTATCTCTGTCATTTAAGCCTAAGTACCTCCTTTCAACTCCAAAGTTTTAAGTATTTGAGGATTTTTTTATCTCTGTGATATAGTTTTACTAGCTACTGTGTGACACACCATTCTATTTCTGTTAGTCAACATCAACTATCTGAATTTTGCCTTACTTTCATTCTTAAATCATAGTTTTTTGTTGTTATGATAATATGCTAGTCTAAATTATTTTTTCCTTTTACTGAAAAAGAAACATTTATCTCAAACTCTGTTATATTAATCTATATTTAATTAGAAAATTGATACTCTACATTCAGGTCATCATTACAGTTGAATCTCTTCTCTATTCATCTTTGTTTTAAAATTTATTTTGAATTCTCCCCATTATATGACAAAAACATCACTCCTTTCTTTCCTGATTTCTTCTTTTTTCCAGATCTATCTTGGAAGATTTTTTTCTTCTTAAATGTAGCTAAATGAGGAGCAAGTAACGTATTTATTCAAGCAATTTAATCTTCTCCTCTGGTAGAGATTTTAAATTGCCTTTGAAGGACACAGAGAAAATAACTTGCATTTGACACTAAATAGGGCATTTAATGTGCAAACTTCCATATTCATTTCAACTAAAATCCTATAAGGTTCTCTTTGTAATACCATTTATAAGCTCACTCTTGTGCCTTAGTTTGCAATACTTCTGGAAATAGCAACTTGAATAAGTATTTAGATTTAAATTTAACTTCCCTGTTATCCTGCCATTTTACTTGGGTTAATTAATGCACACACACACACACTATATTTGGAAGAATCAATGTCTCTCATTAACATTCAAAATATTTCTGAAACTAATACTTCACTCACCTTTCTGCTCTCCTACTTCTTCCCTGTCAAAATGTAAATTTCTGCTTTGGTTATGTCTGCAGTCAAAATGGCCGTGGACTGGTCCAATGTATCGCTTTATCATGTGGTACTGGACTGATTGCTACTACTTCCATAATTAATATAGCCATGTGATGTGGGCTGCTTTTATATTCTTTTTCTAAAAGCCTGTTTTGAGGAGATTTATAGTTTCATACTGGAAATGAATTCATTTCCACAGATGCAAGAGTTCTGCTGCTGCTTTTGACAGTAAATATAGATGACTCTCATCCAACTTACTAACCAAATGCAAGCTTGCTTGTATGTCATAAATGACATTACTGCTCAAAGATGAAAGCAAAATTGATGGTTGGGTACTAAGTGATGAGGTACATAATCCACTTACTAAGAAAGATATTTAAATTTGAAACACATTAAATGGATTTTACTTCAAAGCCATCAATTGGGTATATATTAATTCAATTTTTGGAGCATTACTTCTCAAACTAGCAGTTTTTTTTCCCAAAACAATAAGATTTAACACTGTTATTATATAAAAAACTGAAAGTGGGTTATTGAAGTTTCATGAAAAGTTCTTAAAACTTGGAATAAAGAGTAATTATATTCTACAACAAGTTGTGTAAATAACTTCAGGTTTAAAATATCTACTATAGATTTTATTTCCAGTGGTAAGGTTAGACAAGATATTTGCATTACTACATTTTTTTTCTATGATTGGATGAAAAAACACTCTTGGAAAGGGAATTTTCTATCTTAATTACCATTCCTTTTCCCTTTTTTAAAAGACATCATTTTTTGCTTAGAAGCTATTGGACTTTGTGTAAGATAGTAGTGCCCAAATAAAAGAGAAAGTCTAGGGGAAAAAAATCTGTAACAGAATTTTGAATATTCTAAAGCCAATTTGAAATAACCCAGAAAAGAAAAAAAAATATTTGGGGAAATCTGAGTAAACTATCCCAAACAGTAAGAGGAATTCAAAGAAGGGGATTAATGCAGATGAAAATCAGGAAAAACTGAAAAGAAACAGAGTTGAAATAAGACCTTAAAACCATTTATATTTTCAGAAGGACAACAGAAATAACTACACATATAAAATAAAAATATGCTAATATTACATGCAGATTTACATTTTGGTAATTTTCTTTAAAAACATACTTAGAAAAATCCTAGATGATCTGACTAGCTTAACCATAAGGGAAAATTAATCAGATAATAAATGTAAGTGGGAAAAATATCCCAAATTAGAGCTGGACTAACATCCAGCATAAAAAATAGCTAAACCTAGGGAATAAAGTCAGAAATTTCAAAATATGTACAAAATAGTTTCCAGAAATAAAGTGATAGGGAAGGTGTGGGCCGTAAATTTTGAGAAAATTAGAACCGTTAAAATATGTTAAATATGTTAGAGCACACATTTCTGAAAAAAAATTGTTTAAAAGCTTTATGCACAGAGCCAAACATCAGGGCAAAACAGAAAATTCTAAACAGTGGTAGGCAGAGAAGGTAAGAAATAGGAAAATGGATTGAAAAATGAGAAGATGATAACTACCTAGAAATAATGGTTTGTTTGAACAATATTGGATGCTAAAGAATTCCAGTGCAAGAACTACAGAATACTGGGGAAAAAATACTTCTGCTGAGAATACTAAATAATACAATTTGCTCAACTCCAATTTTGTTACAAAAGTGATGAAGATATTTTCAGTCATAAAATATTCAAATATTTTAGCCTCCGGCACATGATAAAAGAGCTATGAATATTCACTTCAACAAAAGGAAAAATGTTTTTTTAAAATGCTGTGAATACAAGAATCAATGCAAGACAGTTGTCATTATATCAACATAATAAAGTTTATTATAATTACTACATTAAAGTGCAGATGACAGAATTATGGAAGCTGTTGAGTGTTAAAAACAAAACAGACTAAAATGCTTGCTCTATTTTATCTTAGTAGTTAATATTATGATATGAATTTTTAATTAGTATGAAATTTATGCTGACTGATAAATAAAGCAAACATATGTGTTTGTATGTTATCATGTGATGTTTCAATACACATATATTTTATGTAAAGTTTAATTCATAATAAACATATATCCTCTCAAACATTTATCATTTTTGTGTGGTGAAAATATTCAGAATCCTTTCTTCTAGCTCTTTGAAATGTACACTATATTATTACCTGAAATAGCAGACCAAAAATTCTTACCTATAAAACTGTAAATTAGAATCCATTGTTACACCTCAATTTATATTAGTTCATTTTAATTATACATAATATTAGGGTTTATTTTTACATAGTTATACAATGGAATATAATTTGCTCCAATTCAGTCCCCTGATAACCCTCTTACTATCCATACTACTATCCCTTGGTCATCAGGTAATCACCATTGTACTCACAACTTCTGTGAGATCACCTTTTATTCCATATGTGAATGTGACCATAGGGCACTTGTCTTTCTGTGTTTGACATATTTCACTTAACATGTGATCTTTTTCCATACATGTTACAAATGATAGTGTTCCATTTATTTGTGACTGAAATTATTCCCTTACAGATATGTAGCATATATTTTATCCACTAAGTATCAGTGGATAGATATTTAGATTATCTCTTTCTTGGTTATTGTGATGACTCCTGCAGTGAACAAGGGAATGCTGAAATTGCTTCAAGACACCTGCTTCATTTCCTCTGGCTATATACCAAGTAGCGGGATTGGCTGGGCTATAAAAGAATACTATTTTTTAAAATTTTTCAGGAACTTGCATACATTTTTTTTCCAAAATAGATGCAATAATTTACATTCCAAACAACAGTTGTAAAGTCTTTTCTCCACATCCTTATCAGCACTTTCTGTCTTTTTTCCTTTAGATAATTGTCATTCCTACTAGGGAGGTGATGTCTCATTGTGATTTTGATTTCTATTTTCATGATGGCATGTGACATTAGCATTTTTTCATATGCTTATTGGTCATTTGTATGTTTTCTTTTGAAAATTGCCTTTTTAAGTTTATAGCCTATTTTCTAACCAGATTTTTTGTCATTTTTATTCATTTTTTAATTGGTTATATATTCTGGATATAAACACATCTTATATACACACTGTGTACATTTTCTCCTGAATGGCAGGTTGTCTCTTCATTGTGTTAATTTTTTTTCCCTTTGCTCTGCAGAAGCTTTTTACTGTGATAGAATCTTATTTGTCTAATTTTTATTATTTTTCCTTTGTTTTTGGAGTCTTGTCCAAAAATCCCTTTCCTATTCCAATGTCCTGAATGGCTTATCCTATTTTGTCTTAGGGGTTTTATAGCTTCAGATCTTACATTTATCTTTAATACAATTAGAGTTGATTTTTTGCAGCTTATGAGATATATAGTTTTAGTTTAGTTTTCTGCATATGAATATCCAAATTTTCAAGCAACATTTGTTCAAATGTCTGTCCTTTTTTCAATGTGTGTTCTTAACATCTTTGTTGAAAATCATTTGGCTATAAATGTGCAGGTTGACTTTCAGGAATTTTTCTATTCCACTGGTTTATGTGTCTGTTTTTATGTGAGTAGCAAGCTGTTTTAATTACTACTGTTTTCTAGTATATTTTGAAGTTAAGTAGCGTGTCACTTCCTTCCAAGATTTTTTGACTAGATGAGTGTTTTTGTGGTTTTATAAAAATTTTAGGATTGATTTTTCTTGATCTATGAAGAATATCATTGGTGTTTTGATAGGGCCTGAACTTAACCTGTAGATCACTTTTGGTATATGACATTTTAGTAATCTTGATTTTCCAATTCATGAATACATGATCTATTTCCATTTTTAATGCTTTCTTTAATTTCTTTTATCAATATTTTATAGTTTTCATTGTAGATATCTTTCACCTCTGATTAAATATAACATGTATATGCTCAGGGACTTTCCACTTTTTTCAGGCTATAAAATTAGCTGGCATACAGTTCTTAATAATGTTCTTTAATGATTTTATCTATTTCTTGGTATATTTTGTAATGTCTTAACTTCTGGCTCTGATTTTATTTATCTGAGGCATCTCCTTGTTTTTCGTGGTATGTGTTATGGTTTGAATATAAAATGCTTCCCAAAGATTCATGAGCTAAAGCCTTGGTCCCCAATGTTGTAATGTTCAGAAGTGGAGATTTGGGGAAGTGATACATTATTGATCTCAGGTAGTTTTCTCACTTAGTTAATTGGTTGTCTGGTCAAGGCTAGACTTGCCTGGGAGAACTTGGATACACTACATGTGGACTCAAACCAAAACAAACTATCTCAGGCAGTTCCCTTGGTAAAAAGCATATTGGCAAAATAATGGACGCCATTAACATAGCAATAAAAATGCTAATGTGTCTAGGACAAAATGTAATTTGTCAAATTTCTCATGTATTTTTTTTTAAAGCAAAAAGAATTTATGTGAGTAAGAGACGTCAGGGAAAATAAACCAAAGTCAAGTCTTAAGTTTTTGGCTTTAAGAAGCAGATGAGTAACATTGCCATTTACCAGCTTGTGGAAATGTGGGAGAAGAGCCATTTGGTAATGATATAATGATGGAGAAAACAAGATTTCTATTTTATACATGTTATGTTGAAAGCAAATTTTAGACATATGGGTGGATATATTAAAATCTAGTTCACTGAAGGAGTCTAGAAATAAGAAAAGGTCAAATTTGGAGGGAGTTTTTGGAAATAATTATTACTTTAAAGTTACAAGTTGTAACATTAAAAGTTACAAGTAAAACAAATATTCACTGTTTTGACCAATTGCTTTATATTCATAAAATATAAAATTTGTAAAACCCCAATGGGTTAAAATGAAGCATAATTATTCCTTATTCTCATCAGATGGGAGGATACTAATTACCATGCATTGTAGACAAGAAGGTAAGTATTAACCATCAAACTATGTTAAGTTAGCACAAAATAATTTTTCTGGGTGAATTAAATTATACTGCATCCATATAAAGTTTATATACAGAGTTCATGTTAGTGAAAACTTGAAGCATATATAGAACGTTAGAAAAATTCAGAGTTCATTTTAAGGGTACCATCAATGCTAATCTAGTCTAGAATAGTAGTCACCACACACACACACAAAATATATATATATATACACGCACACATATATATATACATATATATATTATGCTAAAAAACAATCAGTACATAAGTATCATTAAGTGGCATCCAAGACTACTAAAAATAAGATTCTAGATCATACCAACCCATGTGCCTGTCTTACAAGCAGTATGATATTCTGAAAAGAATAATTATGGGCTATGTGAGAGTGGTATTCAAAACTAGTCTCATCAATTCTGGGCATGTTACTTAACTTTTCTGAATATAAGTTCATGCATGCACATTAGCAACATGAACAATAGCTAATCAGATGTTGTTTTTGTTTTTAACATCAACAGCTTAATTTTTTTGTGCTTTGTTAATATAAAGCTACCTAGAAGCGCGCGCACACACACACATATACAGAAACACATACACACACACACAAACACACAAATAAAAACTCAAGTTAGTGTCTAGTAGGAATTAGAAAGCTGCTTCAATGCTTCTAAAAAATCCAGATAGACAAAGATTTGTCCAGGTGTCTGGACAACTCAGTGGCATGCTCCTGTTGGATTTTGTCACTTTCTTGAAATTAGATGCTATAGCTTCATTCTCCTTCTTTGTATAAATTAGGAGAAATGTTAAATATAGTAAAAACTAAGAAAAATTTCAAAAAAGATTGCTTTAACTTTATCCACAAGGATGTATAAAGACCTGGCACACTGAAAGAATGCTGATGGCTTTAAACCAGGGAGAAATGGAAAAAATTTTAGATAACTGCAGCTGGGAAGACACAATGATCTCTCCACCATATTTATTTAAATATCACCACCAGTGGAAACCAGAAAACAGTTTGGGGAGTAGGCAGACAAATATATTTTGAAGAAACACATGGATATTTTTTTTCTTTTACTGATTTATTACCACTAGGCAGATGGTCAAAAATGAATAATGACAAAAAAATTTTAAGTTACCCTTGAAGTCTCAGAGATTTTTCCATTTTGATAATCGGTTTTTCATATTCTCATGGGAAAGAAATTAATATGAAAATTCAAATATTTCCTTTAATAGCAATACATTCTTATGTTATTATTACATTAATTTGCATTGCCCTTATCTGAAAGTTAAAGACAACAAAATAAAATATGGCTTGAATGAAATTTTGACAATTTTAGAAAAAATCTTTTCAAAAGAAATGAAAATAAATATACTCAAAATACACAAATGAAAATACATATACAATCATATGTATTTATACATATTACATCTATAAATCTACACCTCAGTTGGTATGAATTCAGAACAAGGTTTTAAATTTTAGTGGAAGGGACATATAAAAAAAACACATGCAGATTCTATTACTACTAAGAGATCTATGAATAATGTAAAATTCCAAAACAAGAGATCTATTTTACTATATAACATTCTTAAAACTTCTTCTAAAACTAATTAAAATAAAAATGTTAAATTTTTTGATCAAAAATAACATATTAAAATTAAAAGTAAAAGCATCTTGTATAAATAAGACAGTAATCATATATAAAGAAGTAGTCTCCTAAAATAACATTGCATTAGTGAGTGGCTTTCTGTTGCCTGGATTTCTTTGCAAATTGGTGACGCGAAATTGTGATGACTGTCTAAAACATCCAAAGGGAAAAAATCACTGGACATTACCTTCATATATTTTCTGTAATACTTTCTGATTCATGTTGCTTTATATGGGCTTTTGTCATAGATAAAAGTTAAAATATTTTCTGAGCTATTCAATTTTGTGTTGGAAGTTCATCATCTCAAGATGCATGCATTTGTGACAGATCATATGGAAAAGCTGTTTCATCATATGGTGTTGCATGCATTAGTTAAAATGAAGTTCTTACTTAATAATTTTTAAAGACTATATACAAAACAAAGCAAGAACCTTGAAAGTATCAAATGGATGAGAAACCAATTCATTTAGATAGAAAATCAAGGTAATAGAGATTGTGCTAGTACTAAAATACACTAACTATTCTACACTTTCATTCAGCTATAAATAAGGAACAACACAAAACAGGAAACTAGAAGGACTAAGTAAGGGTCTAGACATTAAATTAATGGATTATTCAATTAAGTCTTTATCATTAAAGGGGAATAAAGTTGTTGGTTATACAACTAATAAGAGTTCATGGGAATGAAGAAAATAATTTAAAAAATTCAAAGATAATAAATTATATTAAAATATTAATTGATTTGAAAGTATCAGTGATAATTTTCAATATTTTGAGGAACAATATGAGAAGTATTTATCATACATTTTTCCCTTTTTATAATATATTTTTAAATGTGGCAATATAGTTATATATATTAAACTACACATGCAGAGAGAAACACATGCATATTTATTCTCTCTGAATCTCTTTTTTCACTTCTAATAAGCCATCAAACATAACATATTCAAATGGACATTTTATTCATTTGTTTGGCTTCTATACATATGCCTTATCTTTAAAATTGTCACTGGAACCTACTCAGTTTTCAAAGTCATCATTCTTGAAATCTCCTGATCTTTATATATTTTATTGATCAAGTTGTTTGTCTTTACTATCAAAAATCATATGTTGAAAATCTAAATCCTTGTATCTCAGACTGTAACTGTATTTGAAGCACTTTGAAAAGCTAATTCCATTTAAAGGAAGGTCTTTAGAGTGTGACTTCATCCCATCTGAGCGCTCTCTTCATGACAGAGGAAATGTGGACATAAAGGAGATGTCAGGATTGTGCAGACAATAGAGGAAAGGCCACCAGAGGACAAAACAAGAAGACTGACATCTGAAAGTCAAGAAAAGAGGCCTCAGAAGTAACATAACCTGATGTTATGGTCTTGGATTTCCAATATCCAGAACTCTGAGAGAAGCAACTTTTGATTTTAATGCCATTCAGTCTGTCGTATTTTGTTATGGTAGTTTTAGTAATCTAAGAAAGTAGATTATTATTATCCCTTATATTTAATCAGCAAGTCAAAAGAAGGCTATTTCCTCATGTCTTTCAAAGCCATCTGTTACAGTTTAGAAATGAGGTGTCCCTTTTCAGCTCATGGGAAAGACAATGCAAGAAGGTTTAGAGGTGAAATAATTGAGTTATGAGAATCTAAACCAAATCAGCACATCAATCTCTTTGTAAGGATTAATTGAATGGTAAATGAAGGCATGTAGATTGTGGCCAAAGGAGGTATGCCATTGGGGCCGTGTCTTTGGGGTATATATTTTGTATTTGGTGAGAATGCAATCTCTCTCTGTCTGATTCCTGGTTACCATGTCCTCACCTGTTCGCTCTGCCATACTCTTCCACGGTGATGTTCTGCCTCACCTTGATCTCTGATGAAGGGAGTTGGCTATCTAAGGACCCAGATTTCTGAAACAGTGAGCCCCAAAATAAAATTTTCCTTTTCTAATTGTTGTTGTCAGGTCTTTTGGTCATAGCAGTGAAAAAGCTGACTAAAACACCATCCCTCCTTATGAAGATCATATTCACTGTCCTAACAGTACTCTGTTTCATTTGGGTCACAAATATGTTCATTGGTTTTCTTGATTCTAGGATCAAGCAATGTTTATCCCATTTCCATCAGAGTTATTTTCCTTTGTTTCATGTTTACTCAATCATTTATAATCAAAATGTTTTAGTAATTCCTCATCTACTATGAAAATTAAATATCTTAGCATGACAGGAGAACCCTCATTATTGTCAGTCATGACATACATCCAACTTTAAATTTCAGTTTCAGATATAATCATGAGATTATATAAATCACCTGAGATTCTTATTAAAAACAGAGTCCACCTGACTCTTTCCTGGAGAATTCAACTTCATTAAATCTTGGTTTTATCTCAGGAATCTCCATTATTGTAAACCTTCCAGATGATCCTTATCACTCAAATTTATAAGCAATAAAGTATAATATCTCCTTGTAGTTCCTTCTCAAAACTACCACTTAACTGAAACTGAGACTCATTGTATTTTCTAAATATCATTGTTCCTTGTTAAAGAATAAAATATTTCCTTATTTAAAATAATAGGTAACTTAATGTTGTTACCTAGACATTGCATGAATATAATTATTAAGGCAGAAGAAAAACTGATTTAGAATTACTAAATATTAGTGTTGATGTGAAAATAACATTTATATTTGAATTTAAGGAATGTGGTCAATAAAGAGGCTATGTTAGCACAGGCACTGTGTAGAAGTAAGAGAAGTGAGAAGCGAATGGTGATTTTTCCAGAAAGATTATTAAAATATTCTGAAAGATGCAAATGCATCAAAATTATTAAGTGTAAACATTTATTTCTCCCTTTTAATTTGAGACATCAGCATAGGAGAGAGAGTGTGTGTGTGTGTATGTGTGTGTGTTTGTGTCTAAAGTTTTTTCTAAAGTAACTGATGTTTTTTCTAAAGTAATCATAATTCCTACTTTCTGAGTAGGCGACCTCCATAGTTATAATTTTTAAAACTTGTCTTAAATCTATTGGTAAATAATAAACTCTTATTTATGAAAGTCCTTGTCATTTTTATCTTAGCTTTAAAATTTCAATAAAAAGTTTAGTGTAATAAAGGTTTCCCTACTAAATATTATCCTTTCAAAAAAGTGGAATGGCATCCTACTTCTTCATATTAAACCTTAAAAACTCATTTTCAAACTGAAAATGTTAGAAATATATCACAAAATATGATAATTTCACTAATTTCTGAAAAGGTCCAGAAATTCAACTTTTTTCCCCTGAAAGTTAAACTTGATTATAAAACTCAAAGCTATAGTAAAGGATAAAACACAAAAACTATAAAAATATAAACAGGCTGAAACAAGGAACATAATCTAGTTTCACCTGAAGAATAATATCCTTAAAAAATTGCCAATGAACATTTATTGCAGTGAAAATAAAAGTGAATAAAATGTTTATATAATTATATTTGTTTTAGTATTATTTTAGAAAATGTTAATCAAATTGCTTATAATAATAAACCATGCATATTTTATGATAGTGGAGCTAGAAAATAGGCAATGAATATGGGATTCAAATTTTTTGTTTAATATTCGTATATGTTACATGCAAGTAGAAGCATGTGTCATTCATCTTTCAACTCTGGAACTGCTCACAACAGTTGAAGGGCTCAAACAAAAGAAGCTTCCTTTGTTGTTCCACTACAACAATGTAAATTTAACTATTTTATTTTTTAACAGGTCCTTACTGATTGTGAAGTACCATTCTGTAAAGTGATGCTTTATTTTTCAGGTACCATGTGCTATTTAGTGTCTATTAATCCATAATTTATCTAAATGAATCTAGTTCAGAAAAAGGATTAAGTATGTTAATTAATGCTCCTAAGAGTAATTCAACAAGATCAATTTTCCAGCTACAAGAAGTAGATTTTATTCAGTAGGTATTTTCTAAGACTCTGTGTGTTTTAAAATTTACTTACTTTAAAAGAAAACAAGCTGCTTCCATCTCTGGGGAAGGATTAGGTCAAGTGGCAACACAACTGTCTCTTGGTGTGTTCTTAGATGATCTCCTTTTGCTACTAAATTTTCTCTTTCAATTACAGTACAGAATGACTTTTATTACCAATATTAAAATTTTACTATAACAAGATATTATAAGTAACTATCATAAACTGTACCTTTTAGAAGTCATAGTTATTAATAACTTATTGAACTATTGTTATCAGTTCGGTTTCAGGTATTAGAAGCTCATCTACAATGGTTAAGAAAATCCTTCAAGCTTTTTAATGCTTACAGCTCAGCAATAGATCCTCAGGCACAGCCCAATGCAGGAAACACTGCCAGCGAGTCTCCATTCTTGGCTATATTGGTTGAGTTAGGTTCCTTGGTTTTCAGGAAGCCAGGTCATCCATAGCTCAATGCTTCTATCTCAACTCTCCATTATGATATTGCATTCTATGCTAATAATACTAAAATAGAATAACAATAAAAATTGTTTAGCTGTATGGGTTTATTTACTATCTATCTATCTATTTATTTATTTATTTTAGTCTAGCTTGTATCACACAGTCATTTTTTAACTATTTACCTACAGTATAAAGTTACAGCAACTATTAACCTATAGTAATTATTAGATAGTCACCAGGAACTATTAACTATTCAACATAACTAAATGCATACTATGCTAGGATTGGATAAGGCAAAGCTCATATGCAAAGTGCAGTCATCTCTGTGCACCTGGATGGAGAGCAATGTGTTATCCTAAGAAGATGTGATCATACTTCATATAACAGAGGAAAAGATTTTGAGCAAACAAAGAAATAATGAACTATGGCTGTGTACTTTCAAGTTACAAAATTCAATACTGAAATGTTGAAGAAATTGTCAATAGTTACAAGTATACTATACTAAAATTTTATACCCATTACTGACTTAGAAGTATAAAGTAATTTTATCTAATAAAAATCTTAGACACCATATGTCACAAATTAATTATATTCAATTGTGAACATGTTAGAAATTATAAATTTGTTCATAAATGTTTTATATATAAATGTTAAACAAATTCAATTATAGCAGTGACTCTTATAACTATCAACATTTACACATTGCCTGGCTTACCTTTTCATGAACTTATTGAGTGTTTATACATTCATTTGCTGATATTACCACAAGTGAAACTGTGAATTGCCCCTTGGGCTCATTCACTAATTTTCTTTCTTTGATTCTGTATGTATTCTATATACCCTCCAAGTATTTTCAGTGATCTCATCATAAACTATTATTTAATGCCAATACCTCAGTCTTTATAGCTGATGAACAACTTTTACTGTCATAAGGATTTTGTATCTAAAAAGTAAGCATAGACATTATTATAGTTGATTTAAGGTAGTCACTTTGAGTTAACAAAATTTTTCAAGATGGTCTCTGTATTAAGACATGTCATTATGCATCATGAATAGTAGGTTCCTGTTCATCTTGAAGTGTTAGTCTGTGGAATAGAAATTTTTGTTTGTGCCACTAGTGGAGAATCATCAGTGGGAAACGGTCATTTATTCTGGCATGCCGGTCAGTTTTCCTCAACTTGTCTATTTATCTAGAATTATTGAGTTTAAGTATGTGGAAGAAAACAACAAAACAAATCAAAAACTTCTTCAATGTTTCCAGAATGATGAGATTGTAAGGACTAATGGTTATACAATTAAATTTCTCCCCACCTCCCTGCAGGACTGGAAGATTACTGCTGTTCATATGGTTAGGGTGCTTTGTCGGTGCTTATAACTCAGAAGTGGATTATGTGGGACAGCGCTTATATTCATTCCAAAGCTTTTCCAGTGCCTGAGCACAAGCATCTATTCCATCCATACTGCCACACTTTGCTTGCTGATGCCTCATTTCTGCACTTTAGCATATTGTGGAAAGATTATACTAGTTCATGAGAAAAGACAATATGTGTGTGTGTGTATGTGTGTGCGTGCGCATGTGTGTGTGTGTATAGGTTTGTATAGCTTGGGCCGCAGGACATCTCCCTCCATTCCTTTACCAAACAACCCCAATAGTCACTCCCTTGTTCATCACTGCAAAGTCAGGTTCCCTAAAATGGTCTTTGTGGTCCCTAAAATGATTCCTTTCTTCTGTACTGAAACCTCTGGTGGTTAGAGTGCAAGTATTGCTGAGTCCTTTGGATTAGATGTGAATTTCAAGCCTACCACCCCCACCATAAACTGAATGCATTGTTCCAAAATTCCTACATAGAAATGCTTATAACCTATGTGATGGTATTTTGAGTGGAGAATGTGATAGGTGATTAGATCATGCTTGTGAAGTTCTAAGGAATGAGATCAGTGACCTTATATAAAAAACTCAACAGAGTTTTCTAACCTTTTATACTAGATGAAAGTGCAAGAAGAAAATGGCTCTATGATCCTGGAAGGGATGTCTCATCAACTGTTGCATTGATCCTGGAATCCTAGCTTCTCACTTGTGAGAATCAATTGTTTCTTTTCTTTTTTATTATTATTTACCGCCTAGTCTAGTATAATTTATTATAGTCCTCTGAGTAGATTAAGACAACTACAAAAATTGGACATTTCTGAGAAAACTACAATTCTGTTTTAAGCCTCACTTTCCACATGTGCATTTTTGGAAATAACCATGATAATTTTTTAAAAGTGTTTGAAGAGTGAAAAGCCACATGTAAAAAAAAGCCCTCTTAAAATTTCCTTGTACATATCAGATGATATGTGTCAGATGATATAACAAGTATTTTCAACTTGTTTGATTTATTGAATCATGGTCCCAACACTTCATTGGAATTTAGGACTCAAAATTTTGCTGCATTTCTCTCTCTGTCTCCTTTGGTCTCCATCCCTATTTCTGTCTCCTTTTCTGTTTGTAATACTTAGTTTAGATAATTAATTCTTTCCTTCATATAATTATTATCCAGAAAGATGTATGCAATTAAATTGGCTAGAAAGAGAATTTACAAACCATGCTCATTTTAACTTTAGGAATGAATATCTTTTGGAAAAAATATTCTGAACAAATTTGTTGAAAATATGAATTTCAAATGTACTCACATACGTGTCTTAATATGTGTGGGTTTAACTATAAAACATGTAAATATAAACACACATAAAAACTTGTGGAGGAGTACGATTTTATATTTGTTTTTGGCAAAGGGGAAATTAAAGGCATGTTAAATTTGTTTCAATTAACAGTAATTAAAACAATAGAGTATCACATTTGTTTGCTGTTTTGTTTTATTTGACAAATACCAAACGATGAAAATTTAAAAAGCTATGATTTGTAGTTATGCCATTTTTCATTTAATGAAAAAATCAATTAAGCTAGTAACAGATTTTTTAATTTTTGAGAAAGTAAACAAATGAGTAATCAAATTAGTACATATCCTTATATAATTTCAATAACTCCTTTTAAATTATCACCCAGTGAGATTTCCCTGTATGGTATCAGTGTACTATAAGGCAATTGAGCTCCACTTGGGAGAGACCTGCTCAGGTGCACATTCTGATTATTGGCAGAATACTTGCTCCTTTGATTTCCTCATTTAAACAATCACGATGCACACTACAATCAAAGGTAGACACTTATGTAACCTCTCTTTTAAGTCTTTTTGGTCTCAAGAGGCAATTCATGCTTCTTTACAATACTAAGCTTTGACTTTAAGGTTGAGAGATTAAAGAAAATAATCTCATTACTCACAACAAATAGATCTGTATTAAAGAGTTCTCTGTGAAATAGGCCCATATCTGAAGTTTGCAGGTTTTCTTTTTATTAGGCATATTTCCTTAGTAAACATGCAGATGACTGTACGTTAAGGCAACACTTCATGCATTTTATTGTACCTGGTTTACTCATAAAAGTTTACCTGTTCATGTCCATGTTAAAGACAGAGTTCATGTGCTGTTTTCCAATTTACAATTTTCTGTTATTTTAAAAATATTTTATTTGTGCGCCTTATATATTAAGATACACACACTGTTGATTATGGATTTATATACACAGGTACATAATAAATATTTTTCATTGACTCCTGCAATATCTGTAAACAATCACATAGTTCTTTCATCTGTACAATTGGAGCTCCAAAACACATGTTCAAATGAATATTCTCAAATGCAATAAAACCACATTATTTGAAAGAATATAAAACATTCTTTACAGATATTTTATTTTACTCATTTTAAGGTTAATTTATTAGGTGTTAACTGAAAAGTTTTGAAATTACATAATTTTAATGGAAAATGATGTAAGGGTTATGCATTTCTCAATACCTAGAATTTCAACCCTCTTTGAACCTATAAAGAGAATAATAATTCTTTTGGGTAAATAGGACTTTCAAGGGACATATTTTTCTTTAATTTCTCTATTGATTTCTCACAAAACAAATGTTTTTCCGCCTGTTTTAAGTAGATATATGTACTTACAAACTATGCTACCTTGAAAGAGTCATTGGTTCTTTGGTACTCACTTATTTTGTCATTCATAAAATTGTGTTATCACATAATCTCTGAGATTATTTCTGAGCTTAAAATTTTATTAATAATTTGACAATCAGTAATTCTTACTACTTCATCAAAATTATTAAAAAAAATAGTTTTAGGAGACTTTTTCAAGGCGGAGGCATGATGGTAATGACAAGACTTGATTTGTTTTATATCAAGAACCAGAAAATGGGAGCTAGGGTTGTGGCTCAGTGGTAGAGTGCTTGCCTAGCATGTGTGAGGCACTGGGTTAGACAGTCAGCACCACATATAAATAAATAAAATAAAGGTTCATTGACAACTAAAAAAAAATATTAAAAAAAGAAAGAACCAGAAAATGTAACCTCATTCAGATCTCTACAGTTATTAACTATGTGAGGATAATTATAAAATAAATAATCACTTAAATAGTTATTATAGGAGGGACAGCTTTCAATGTGGTTTTCTGTTTACTGAGCATTTTGCTAAGTATGGAACATGGAGAGAAAGAGAATGTCTTGGTGAATAAGATACTGTTTTAGAAGATAAAGTACTAAAACTAATATTAATTGAACAATTGTATGCAAGTACTGATATTATCTCATCTTTCTAAATCTCACTTTGTACTTGTGTGAATTACTTCTGTTTTATTAGCCTTCTTTATATTAGCTAGCATAATTTTGTTTTCTATCAAGTTTGCCTTCATCATTCAAAATACTATGCATAAAGTTCCTGAATTCATTTTCTCTTGTATCGTTTGATATATTATTTTGTTTCTTGGACTGTTTCTAACATCTAAAAAATGAAAGCAACCAATCACATCAAGACAACCTTCATCAAAATGCCACAGTTACAGACTCTGGTGAGTGATGAGGCTGGGAAAGCAGACCCAGATTGCTCATGAATGCAAAGTATTTGCAGTACTTTTACCTTCTACTTTTAATTTATTTCCTTATTTAATGCTAATATTAGTGTTTGTGTGATTCTTCACATCATATATGACAATATGTAGCCCTAGCTTGGTACCATGTTATTGTATTTATAACTTATATGCATCGATGTTAAATGTAACACAAATTCTGTGGTGTAATGATAATCCTACAACATTCTGACATGGTTGCATTTGCCCTATTTACAGAAGATTAACTTGTCCTTTCTGCAAAAATACTGAAATGAATGAGCAGTTTGAAATAAATCATTAAAAGAAAATATAAGGATAACAATCTCTTTATGTTACAAACTATAGAAAGAAATTTAGATGAATAAAATATGGAAAACAGGAGATGTATTATTTGGTGAGAAGAAAAGCACGATAGTTAAAGATATCAGAGTAATTTAGTGTTACGTAAGAATTGTCTTCATAGTAACCTTTCTCTTATGCCTGTCATTTGTTTTCTCTCTTCTGGCTGAAAAGCTTGTCACTGTAATCAAGATCCAGTCACTTAAAATTGGATCTTAAATAATACAAACTTATATATGGCATTTTTGCACAATGTTATAAGTATGTAAATTGCATTTGATGTTCTTATATATTACCATATTCAGACAATATTCAAATAATTGATACTTTGAGTAACTTTTATAGAAATTAGTGTATGCTATCATATACAATTTTTTGAATGTGAATACTCCAACTTGTTAATATAAGTTATTCAAACAGATAAAAATATAAATATATTCAATCTACTTTTAAGATTTTTATTATCTTTCAATATTAATATGAAAACTTTGTTTTATTTCAGTTTTGTGTACATATTTTTCATCAAGAATTTAGGTGCTGACTGGTGTCTTTAAATAGCCAGTTTTCTGGTGATATCAGAAACATCAGCATTTCATTATTTTCAGGAAAGGAAAAGAGTATAATGAAAAATAAAACAACAATACCAACAAAGCAGGCTTGAAAGTGACAAGGCCTGTGTTAAATCAGCTGAGCTGACACTTGCTGGTCTATAGTTTTAATTCTTTGTATCTAATGTTTCTGAATAGTAAAATATAAATGATTATAAGATCATACACTGATTCTATATGTATACTAGATATGTAATATGCAATGTGTACTTAACTGATTAAATATCCAAAGGTTATGTTTCTTGTAAGTAAATATTTCTGAAGTTTGATTAAAATATCATTATCTTGCTGGTTTATATTTATTTTGTTTGTATTTCATTACACAGTTTCTGAACATATTCATTTCTTATTAAATTTCAAAGATTTTCATTTCTAATTTCATTTTATCAGAAAGGCTACAAAATTGGTATTCCATTAATTATATCAACTTAATCTCAATAAGATTTCTTTTCAGCTCAAGAAGCCAAACCATGTCTGAAGTCTTTTTCTTACAAATGAGTATATGTACTGAATCCACTTCTTTCCTTTGTTCCCCCTGTACCATTTATTTTCAGTAAAGGTAAATGTCCCCAGTACTCAGAGTTAAAATAATTTCCTTTTAAAGGCGTCGGTGTCAATCAATTATGCTAAATTAAGACAAATTTGGAATAACCAAGGATTGATGCATGGGAAAACATGAAACATAGAAAGCTTAACAAGAAAAGAGGTCCTTGAAATGAGCAGAAATAATTGTTTTATTGGTGCACTATAATTATACCTAAAGGTGGAAATTATGTCATATTCATACATGCACATAATTTGATCAATCTCATTACAAAGTACCTTCATTATTTTCTCTCCTCTTCCTTCCCCATATCAGTTTGACTTAATTTACTGATTTCCTTTTATTCTTATTCTTCTTATTATTATTATTACTAGAAAGCTACCAAGAATAGGGAGGTAAGGGAAAGGGAGTTATTGGGGAATGATATTGATCAAATAATATTATTTTATTGCATGCATGATGAACAACAAATTCTATATATATGTATATGCATATATATATATATATATATA
>PVHX01004730.1:0-10874 GCA_004024805.1 Geosciurus inauris
AGATTCATGGTAATTAAGTTAATATATAATTCTACACTTGTTCTTGTACTGGAGGCAAAAAGAAAAAAATGCCTAGAAAATGACAGTATTGGTTCAATTGACAAACTTAGAATTAGTATTGAATCAATATTAAATTTATTTATATTGGTAACTTACTATGGTTGTAAAAGAAGATATTCCTGTTCTCAGTCAATAAACACTGAAATACTAGGACAACTATGTATGCAACTTGCTCTTAAATGACAGGAAAAGTCATTGGCTATGTGTATGTTGTATTATGTGTGTGTTCAGAGAGAAGATGAAAGAAGGGGAAAAATGAGAGAAAGCAACTATTGAAGTATTTAATATTAACATTAAACTACATTAACAAATGTATAATATACATTTATATAAATCAACTGGATATAGGATATATGGGGGGGGCATTTTTTGCATGTTTTCTGTAAATTTGAAATGATTTCCAGACAAAAGTTTAGCAATGCTTAATCTTTGTTTTAAAATCCAAATGCATAGAAAAAAGAATTATATACAAAAATTTTAAATAAGAAAAAACAAGATACTTTGGAACAACTCCTCTTCTAAACATTATATATAAACCAAGTTCTGAACTTATACTAGCATTCATGAATTTCTGACAAAATGTGTATATGTGTGTGCGCAATGGGTTAGCTATGAGGTATCTTCCAGAAGCTCATATGTAAAACAATGCAAGAAAATTTACAGGTGAAATGATTGGTTTCTGAGAGAATTAACCCAATCAGTGAATTAATCCCTGATAGTATGGAGGAGGTAGGTCACTGGGGGCATGCCATTGGGGTATATATTTTGTATCTGGCAAGTGGAGTCTGAGTCTCTTTCTCTCTGCTGCCTGGTGTGATGTACTGAGCTGCTTTTTTCTGCCATATCCTTCCGCAATGGTGTTCTGCCTCACCCTGAGCCCCAACGAATGGAGCCAGCTGTCTATGTACTGAAACCTCTAAAACTGTGAGACCCAAATAAACTTTTCCTCCTGTAAAATTGTTCTTGTCAGGTCTTTTGGTCACAGCAGAGAAAAAGTGGCTAAAACTGAGGGAGGCAGGGCTGGGGGTGGGGGAGAGTGCAGTACTGGGGATCAAACCCAGGGCCTTGCACAGGCTATGCAAATTCTCTACCTGTGAGCTACAGCCACAGCCAGGCAGAAGTAATTTTGATGTGTATAGCCTCTTTGTTTTATGTTCTCTAGGATCACTCCCATACTATACATTTGAGGTTTACAAGCTTCAAAGCTAGGCATGAACTTGAGTATCTTTGACATTACATAAAGCCTTTGATCCTATCATAATGGTACTTAAAACCAAACACTTTATTTTTTTTTTTAATATGGAACACTTCATAAATTTGCGTGTCATCCTTGCACAGGAGCCATGTTAATCTTCTCTGTATTGTTCCAATTTTAGTATATGTGTTGCCCAAGTGAGCATCAAACTCTTTAAAAGTTGCTCCATACAGGATCGGGACCTCCCTTTATATTTCTTGTCTAATTGCTCTTTCACACTATAAATTCACTCATATACACACAGAGTCTTAACAGACAAAAATACAAGTTTGCTCTTTCTAGATCTCTAGCCCTAGCACAGTAATGACAGAACAGTAAAAGCCAGCAAGTACTGTTGTGAAAACACGTTTCAAGCATTTGCTTGTTTCACATTTATTAACATTCCACAGTCTCAAAGAAGTCCCATGAGTGAGTCTGGAGTCAAGAATATGGCAGAAAGACCCAAATAGGATGGAGAGCACAGTACACATGGCCAAGGGCAATCACAGATCCATACAGGGGGAGATAAAGAATCCCTGCCCCTCATGCAAACTATTGCCTTACAACCACACTCACCCCAGCAATCTGCTTCTGTTCTCTTTTCACATTTTGGTTTTATACCCTTCTCCAATTCTATGAGTTATCCCAAGCCCCATCATATATTTCCCCTTTTTAAGTTAATTTAAAAAGGATATGGATTGCTTATTGCTAAAAAAAAAAAAAACAAACAAGAAAGCAAGCAAGCTTTCTTGAAGCTCAGTATAAATATGCTTAGTATATAAACAAATGTATTATTTTATTTCCCAAAACAAGAGTAAGAAACTATTTTATTCTTTTAGATTGTGTGCCTCTTTTTATGGACCTTTTTTTCACTAATGTTATTTCAAGTTGATTTTTGTACACTTCACTTAATAAGCAATTGATAGAGTCAACTGGCAATGATGCCTAGTACCTTTATTTTCTCCATCAGTATTTTATCATTTATCTTCAAAAACTAATAAAAGTATAAAATTATATCATTTATTTCCATAGTTGCTCATTATCTGCCTTCCTCCACTATATGTAAGCTTTGTGAAAACAAGGTCATTATTCATTTTGTTCACTTTGTATATTCTCAGCATTTTTAACAGTGTATAGAGAGCCTCTGTAAACATTTGTTCAATTGACTTAAACTCAATTGGGTAGAAAAAGTAACCAGTGTTTGAAACAGTGGTTTTAATCATATTTACCAATTTACTATAATTTTTAAATTTTCATTTCCCAACTCAACTGAAAATCAAAATTTTATTCTTGCCACCCTACCTCTAAAAGAAAAAATAAACAGCCTTGCTCTGGTTTTTGTAATTACTAACAAATTGTGTACTATAAACCCTACAAAGATGAGGGAGACATGCTGATTAAGAATGAATATAGGGCTGGGGTTATGGCTCAGTGGTAGAGCGCTTGCCTACTATGCGTGAGGCACTGGGTTCGATCCTCAGCACCACATATAAATAATAAAATAAAGATCCATCAACAACTAAAAAAAAATTTAAAAAAAAGAATGAATATAAAGGAATGCACAGAATAGGTGATAAGTTTGTATGACTTTATTCAGATGACAAAAAAAAACTCTAAAGTTGAAGCTATTTGCTTTTCTAAAAGGTTGTTTCTGTTTGTTTTCAATGATAGCCTCATGAAAAAAGTAGGAGAGAAAATGAGGCTAAGACATCGGTGGTAAATTATAAAAATGACTATATTCTACAGATTATTTTGTTCCCATATGCACATCCTGTAGCAGGGGACTTTGCAGCTTCATTTATCAAGAAATAGGATCTATGTCTTAATCTTTTGCATCTGGGTTTGGCCATGGAATTTGTTTTGGCCAATGGGACATGGGCATCCATGCTATAGGTGGATATGTGGAAAATGCTCACGCATCAGGGCTTACACCTTCAGGTTGTCTTTTTAGAACCCTAAGACCACTGTGTAAAGAAGCCCGCAACAACAAATTAGAAGATGAGACACCACATGGAAGAGACAAGTTGTGCCACCACCCCCAAGTAGGTACAGCTTCCAATCAAGGAAGCTTCCAACCAAGGCCGATCAAACAGTGGCCCATCAGTGATGGATGCCATCAGAGACCCAAGCCAAAGCAGCTCAAAAGAATCATCCAGCTCACCTAGACAGCCATGAATACTAAGTGTTGTTTTAAACTATTAATTTTTGGCATGATTTAATACACAGAAAAATCTACTCTTACTCAGACTAGTAGCTGTGGATAACAAGAGTACCACAAGCATCACTACCATTAAAGCAGGGAGAAATCTCTTAAGTTCATATTAGAAATAAAATAACTAGAAAAGTACAGTAATAAATAGGAGAGGAGTTCAAAAGATGACTCTTTTAAGTTCAATTTTATATCCTAGAGCTTCAATTTCTTTAAAGAACTTCTCAAAAATATCCTCTTTTAAACAATAGATCTATTTTTTATGAAAAAAGTATATTTCACATAAAAGCCAGTACTATGGAGAACTTTGCTAAACTGATTGCTAATCCCATTTCTAAACTGATGCTGTTTGGTGATAAAATGCAGGATTTGTTTTGATTTGGTGACCAAAAAATCATATTCTTCTCCTAGAAATGGCTCTAAAAGAATGATATTATTATGTAAAGGACTAAATCTTTTTCATCACCCTCTCTGGTAGGCCAAATAATAAATTTAAAGTAGTTTTCCAAAGTTTCAGTACAGGATATTAGCATGATCATGTAGAATGTAAGCAAATACAAACCACCAGTACTTTATGGGCTTTCAAGGAAAAGAATATTTTTCTCTCATTTGTAACTCCAAAGAGATTATATAATATGCCCCTTTAATTGTAGCCTAGAAGATCTCAGATAAACTTCAGTTTTCCTTTCTGATAACTTCAAAAATTCTGATGATTTCATTTAAGGAAGTTAATTTTTTTAAATGTAGCAAGATGTTAAAATTTTAAGATTTGATGAAAACAGAAAATAGAATTGATATGAAATTCCAAAACACCATATGGAAGACACCTGATCACCATCCACATAGTTTACAAAGGTAATTGTTTCCAGAGTCTGAAACTGCCTCACCCAGTAAAAGATTATAGAAAGACCACAGAAAGGAGAAGAAATGATTTTGACATGACCATCTTTGGAGAGAGCTGGGTTTTATGCTCTGAGTGGGGTGCTGGGGAATAAGAGTGGCAGAAGTACAGGGGAAGGCTACTTCCTTTGCAAGGGAAGCGCTTTCCTAGGGACCACAAGGAAAACAAGAACAACATTTCTCACAGCTGCAGGTCTTAGAACCAAGCTGCTTCATACCCGAGAGCCAACACAGACACCAGCCTAAGCCATAGCTGTGCAGATGTATCTTGGGGTCCAAATGGGAGTCTCAAAAGGGAGTTAACCTTGGTTATCTTGAGCCTCCTAGAGAAGCAGTGTGATGTTGGAAGACAAAAAGCTGGGGTTGAACTGTATACCTAGGAGCAGAAGAACTCATTTCAAGAAGTCACTGGGAATAGACAGTTTTTTAGGCCACGTGAAGAAGAGAGTACCCAGCAGGTGAAAATCAATGAAAACACCCATAAGAATCAAGGTCTGCTTTAAAACTAGCAGGGCTCAAAGAGCATGAAGTTAGCTCCCAAGGGTACTTGTTCATATAGGAACTTCCTCTTTCCTCACCATTTCCTTTTCCTAGTCTAGGGCACAGAGGCAGCAGTAGGAGGGGAAGGGGCCAAAGGGAGAAACAATGAAGAAATAGAGAAGCTGCCAACCACCAGCCCCTCCCTACCATGTGCTTCCAACCAGCCAGAAGGGGCAGGAAATATGACAATGAACCGAGTTCCACAGTTTAAATTTTTTTATACATTTCAATATCTGAATTGATTGTAATTATGACTTCAATTAACTATATTAGAATTATCTACAAGAAAGCAGAAAAGCAAAGTGCCTTCTGAAACTTTCAGCTAAAGAAAAACAAAAAGATTACGCGTGAAAAATTATAATTTGACGACATCACAAGCAGGGCTTACCTACCATACTGACTATACTAATAATAACCAATTTATAGATTGCTATTAGGTAAGCACCTTTTTTTTTTTTTAGAAATTTAATTTTAAAGAGTTTCCAAGGCAGGGCTGGGATTGTGGCTCAGTGGTGGAGCGCTTGCCTTGCATGTGGGAGGCACTGGGTTCGATCCTCAGCACCGCATATAAATAAATGAATAAATAAAGGTCAATCAACAAATAAAACAAAAAAAATTAAAAAAAAAAAAAAAGAGTTTCCAAGGCAAGTACAGTGACTTTTTCCTATTCAACACTTATTATGGGCTGAATTGTGTTCCTAGTACCTCAGAAAATAATAGTATTTGAAGATAAGTTTCTACAACCTAGGTGCCCTTCAACAGATGAATGTATAAAGAAAATGTAGTATATATACACCATGGAATATTATTCAGCCTTAAAGAAGAATGAAATTATGGCATTTACAGGTAAATGGATGGAGCTGGAGAATATCATGCTAAGTGAAATAAGCCAATCCCAAAGAACCAAAGGCCAAATGTTTTTTCTATTATGCAAATGCTAATTCACAATAAGGGGTCAGGAGGCTAGGGAAGAATAAAGGTACTTTAAATTAGACAGAGGGAGTGAAGGGAGGGGAGGGGGTATGGGGGTAGAAAGGATAGTAGAATAAATTAGACCTTACTCTAGGTACATATGTGATTACATGACCGGTATAATTCTGCATCACATACAACCAGAAGAATAAGAAATTATACTCCATTTATGTACAATGTGTCAAAACACATTCTACTGTCATATATAATTAAGCAGAACAAATTAAAAACTGAAAAAAAAGAAGATAAGCTTCTAAAAAGGTAATTAAGATAAAATGAGGGTGGGCCTTATTTCAGTATGAATGATGGCTATATAAGAGATTAGGGGAAATCATGTGAAGACAGGCTGATATGATAACCTTCTACAAGCCAAGCAGAGAGGACTTTTCTGAAACCAATGCTGCTGACACCTTGACCTCAGATTTCTAATCTCCATCCTGTGGAGAATATATTTCCATCGTGGAAATCCCCCAGTCTGTGGTACTCTGTAATGGTTAACCCTAGCAAATTTATACAACACTATATAAAAATAGGGAGAGGAGAAGGATGTAGTAATTTGCAGGAAATTTGTACAAGTTTAAATTGCATTTGGGGGCGGTGGGTACCGGGGATTGAACTCAGGGGCACTCCACCACTGAGCCACATCCCCAGCCCTATTTTGTATTTCATTTAGAGTCAGGGTCTTACAGCATTGCTTAGTGTCTCACTAAGTTGCTGAGGCTGGCTTTGAACCCACAATCCTCCTGCCTCAGCCTCCTGGGCCACTGGGATTACAGACATGAAACACTAGCCTGGCTTAAATTGCATTTTTAAAATGTTGACTTGATCAATTATAATCTTTCTCATTTTTCCTCTCAAGTACAAAATCTAGGCTTAAGTACAATAATTTCAGTACTCATAAGTGCAGAAGCAAGTTTTGCTCTGAGAAAACATTTAAGGTTCTCTCAAGCTTTCATCAATTGTTCCTCACCTCTCAATTCTATAGGCAGGAAACTACAGCAGTCTAAGATGTTAAGCAATCCAGTATGGCTTCCATGTTGTGTGGGGTTTCCTACAAGTCTATATTAATACCCCTAAATGAGCCAAATTAGAAACTGTATTCATATCCGGTATCAGAGGAATTAAGTTTGATACTATACAGAATTAAGATTGTATCTTAATTCAAAATCTATTTTTTTGTCTTTAGTGTTTTAGCAAACAACTCAGGACAGTTAGTGAACTGAAAGCAAGTACAAAAGCAGGAAAGCTTTTTTATCTGTACTAATGGCATGGTTGTTGCAAATAGACATACTAAGTAGCAATAGTGAGAAGATATAGCTCACCCAAACTAAAGTTACTATATTTTGTAGGCATTAGTAGACTATCTTAAATGTACTCATTCACCAGCCCAATTAACTCATTAAAATGGTGGTATATTTTTATTATTTGGGAAGTTTTATCTGAAGTTTAACCAATTTCACAGTAAATGTATTGAAGTTCATGTGTGGGTAATATGATCACGTATAAACACCTACCTTAAAATAGTTTAAGATAATTCTACTTAATTCACTTCCAAGATGTGCTTTAACCAAGGACTTATGTAAGTGCTTAAGCAGATTCACAGCTACATATAATTTTTTATACAAGAATGCAAAGTTGAGCTAGTAAACAGGTTGAGGTCTCACCTTTTCACAAATGAATGACAGTTCTTTCAATCAAATGGCATCTGTTTGGAAACGAAAAATAATAATTATCACTAATAATAATAATCATTGGATGTGACAATAATTATGGACAATACATGGAAAATGTGTTGATTCGGCCCGCCTCAATTCCGCTCCAGGGTTTCTGCAGACCAGCAGGAGCCGCAGAGGGCCCATATCCGCCCTCAGGAACCTCCACGGGTGTCCAGCCAACGGAAGACCAGGGACTGCTACCTCTAGCCACTGGGGAGCCCAAATTCAGGGTAAGAGTCGCTGGAGAGACCCCAGCGGAGGCAGCCCCGTCCAAGGGCAGCCTGGGTCCGCCCCAGTTCCGCTCCAGAGTTCCTGGGGTCCAACAGGAGCTACAGAGGGCCCAGATCCACCCTCAGGAAACTCCACGGGTGTCCAACTAAGGGTTGACCAGAGACTGATAGCTACCAGCCACAGAGGAAGTCACATCCAGGGTAAGAGTGGCCTGCAGAGATCCCAGAGTGAAGAGGCCCCACCCAAGTGCGCTCTGGGCCCGCCTCAGTTCTGCTCCAGAGTTCCTGTGGTCAAGCGAGACAGAAGGCCCAAAACCACCCTTAGGGAATGCCAGGGGTGCCCAGTTAAAGGCAGACCAGAGCCTGCTAGCCTCCAGCCCCAGGGGAGCTCACACTCACTGTAAGGGTTGACAAAGACTTTCCTGCTTGTGACCCTGCCTGAGTAAGACTTGGGCCCACCTCCAGTTCTGCTCCAGAGTTCCTGTTCACTAGCAGGAGTGCAAGAGAGGGGCAAAACAGCCCTCAGGGGCCGCCTCAGGAGCCCAGCCAAGGCCAATCCCACTGCCCTCTAGAGGTACATCCACTACCTCCACCACCAACTTTAGTGGCAGTAGTGCCCCTCTGGGGACACTCGGGGAACAGAAGTAGCTCCAAGGTGAGACACAGGTAATCTGGAGTGTCAATACAAGATTATAGGATAGAAGCCTCAGATTGGTATTTCAAGAAAGGAAGGTACACAATCAACATGAAAAAACAAGGGAAGAAAGTGCCCCAAATAAACCTGGATACCACTGTAACAGAATCCATTGACAGCACAGTTGATGTCTTTTAATTGGTGCATTTAGGCCATTTACATTCAGGGTTATTATTGAGATATGATTTGTAATTCATATACAAATCATAGACTTCATGATTTGTATATGACTGACAGACTGGATCAAAAAAAAAGACCCAACAATATGCTGCCTTCAAGAGACTCATCTCACAGGAAAAGACATCCACAGACTAAAAGTGAAAGGGTGGGAAAAAACATATCACTCACATGGATCCTGCAAACAAGCAGGAGTTTCCATCCTCATATCAAATAAAGTAGACTTCAAACCAAAGATGGTGAAAAGAGATAAAGAAGGTCATTTCATACTTAAGGGAATCATACATCAACAAGAAATAACAATCATAAATACCTACGCCCCAAATAATGGGGCTTCTACATATATCAAACAAATCCTTCTCAAATACAAGAATTAAATAGACCACAACACAATAATACTTGGAGACTTTAACACAGCTCTCTCACCATTGGATAGATCTTCCAAACAAAAATTTAATAAAGAAACCATAGATCTCAATGAAACTATCAATAATTTAGACTTAACAGACATATATAGAGTGTTCCATCCATCAACAAGCAAATACACTTTTTTCTCAGCTGCACATGGATCCTTTTCCAAAATAGATAATATGTTATGTCACAAAGCCAGTCTTAGCAAATACAAAAAAATAGAGATTCTACCCTGCATCCTATCTGACCACAATGGAATAAAATTACAAATCAATGACAGATTAAAAAACAGAAACTACTCCATCACCTGGAAACTAAATAATATGCTACTGAATGATGCATGGATAACAGAAGACATCAAGGAAGAGATAAAAAAATTCTTATGAGGCAAATGAAAACTCTGATACAACATACCAAAATCTCTGGGATGCCATGAAGGCAGTGCTAAGAGGAAAGTTCATAGCACTAAACTCATTCATTAGAAGAAGTAAAAGTCAACAAATAAATGAACTGATTCTTCATCTCAAAGTCTTAGAAAAGGAAAAACAAATTAATACCAAAGAAGTAGAAGACAGGAAATAATCAAAATTAGGGCTGAAATCAATGAAATTGAAACAAAAGAAACAATTCAAAAAATTGACAAAACAAAACGCTGGTTCTTTGAAAAAATGAACAAAATTGACAAACCCTTAGCCACCCTAACGAAAAGGAGGGAGAACACCCAAATTACTAAAATTCATGATGAAAAAGGAAATATCACGACAGACACTACTGAAATACAGAGGATAATTAGAAACTATTTTGAAAATTTATCCTCCAGTAAAATAGAAAACCCTGAAGACACCAACGAATTTCTAGAGGCATATGACCTACCCAAATTGAACCAAGAGGACATACACAACTTAAACAGATCAATTTCAAGCAAGGAAATAGAAGATGCCATGAAGAGCCTGCCAACCAAGAAAAGCCCAGGTCCAGATGGATTCTCAGCTGAGTTCTACAAGACCTTCAAAGAAGAACTAAACCAATTCCCCTCAAACTATTTCATGAAATAGAAAAGGAGGAAACCCTTTCAAACTCATGCTATAAGGCAAGTATCACCCTGATTCCAAAACCAGACACAGACACATCAAAGAAAGAAAACTTCAGACCAATATCCCTGATGAACACAGATGCAAAAATTCTCAATAAAATTCTGGCAAATCGCATACAAAAACATATCAAAAAAATGATCAAGTGGGGTTCATCCCATGGATGAAAGGTTGGTTCAACATACGGATATCAATTAATGTAATACATCACATCAATAGACAAAGATAAGAATCATATGATGTTGTCAATCAATGCAGAGAAGGCATTTGACAAAATAAAACACCCTTTTATGCTCAAAACACTAGAAAAACTTGGGATAGTAGGAACATACCTCAACTTTGTAAAAGCTATCTATGCTAAACCCAAGGCCAACATCATCCTAAATGGAGAAAAATTGGAATTATTCCCTCTGAAAATGGGAACTAGACAGGGATGCCCTCTCTCACCACTGCTATTCAACATAGTCCTTGAAACACTAGCCAGAGCAATTAGATAGACAAAAGAAATTAAAGGGAACAAATCAGAAAAGAAGAACTCAAACTATCATTATTTGCGGATAACATGGTTCTATACTTAGAGGATCCAAAAAATTCTACCAGAAAACTTTTAGAATTAATAAATGATTTTAGCAAAGTAGCAG
>PVHX01004730.1:10974-57061 GCA_004024805.1 Geosciurus inauris
ACCCACAAATCAATTGCATTTCTATACATCAGTGATAAACCCTCTGAAAGAGAAATTAGGAAAACTATCCCATTCACAATAACCTCAAAAAAAAAAAAAAACAAACAAAAAAACTTGGGAATCAATTTAACAAAAGAGGTGACAGACCTCTACAATTGAAACTACAAGACACTGAAGAAAGAAATTGAAGAAGACCTTAGAAGATGAAATAATCTCCCATGTTCCTGGATAGGCAAAATCAATATTGTCAAAATGGCCACACTTCCCAAAGTGCTATATAGATTCAATGCAATCCCAATTAAAATCCCAATGTCATTCCTTATAGAAATAGAAAAGGCAATCATGAAATTCATTTGGAAGAATAAGAGACCCAGAATAGCCAAAGCAATCCTTAGCAAGAAGAGTGAAGCAGGAGGCAGCACAATACCTGACCTCAGATTATATTACAAAGCTGTAGTAACAAAAACGGCATGGTACTGGCACCAAAATAGACATGTAGACCAATGGTATAGAATAGAAGACACGGAGACAAACCCACTTACATACAGTTACTTTATACTAGATAGAGGAGCCAAACACATACACTGGAGAAAAGACAGCCTGTTCAACAAATGGTGCTGGGAAAACTGGAAATCCATATGCAGCAAAATGAAACTAAACTCCTATTTCTCACCATGCACAAAATTCAACTCAAAGTGGATCAAGGACCTGGGAATCAGACCAGAGACCCAACGCCTAATAGAAGAATAAATAGGCCCAAATCTTCATCATGTCGGATTAGGACCATACTTCCTTAACAAGACTCCTATAGCACAAGAAGTAAAATCAAGAATCAACAAATGGGATGGATTCAAACTAAAAAGCTTCTTCTCAGCAAAAGAAATAATCAATGAAGTGAACAGAGAGCCGACATCCTGGGAACAAATCTTTGCCACACACACATCTGACAGAGCACTAATCTCCACGATATATAAAGAACTCAAAAAACTTATCACCAAAAAAACTAACAACCCAATCAATAAATGGGCCAAAGAGCTGAACACAAACTTCACAGAAGAAGATATACAATCCATCAACAGACATATAAAAAATGTTCAACATCTTTAGCAATCAGAGAAATGCAAATCAAAACTACCCTAAGATTTCATCTCACGCCAGTCAGAATGGCAATTATCAAGAATACAAACAACAAGTGTTGGTGAGGTTGTGGGGAAAAAGGCACGCTCATACATTGCTGGTGGAACTGCAAATTGGTACAACCAATCTGGAAAGCAGTGTGGAGATTCCTTAGAAAACTTGGAATGGAACCACCATTTCAGCCTGCTATCCCACTCCTCGGTCTATACCCAGAAGACTTAAAAACAGCATACTACAGTGACGCAGCCATTTCAATGATTATAGCAGCTCAAGTCACAATAGCTAAACTGTGGAACCAACCTAGATGCCCTTCGATAGATGACTGGATAAAGAAACTGTGGTATATATACACAATGGAATATTACTCAGCAATAAAAGAGAATAAAATTATGGCATTTTGCAGGTAAATGGATGGAATTGGAGAATACCATGCTAAGTGAAGTAAGCCAATCTCAGAAAACCAAATGCCGAATGTACTCGTTGGTAAGTGGATGCTGATCCATAATGTGGGGAAGGACATGGGAACAATGGTGGAACTCTGTTCACAGGGGTGTAAGGGGGGAGGGGGCATGGGGACCATAAAGGTGGTGGAATATGATGGTCATCATAGCCCTAACTTATGTATGACTGCACATATGTTGTGACTCTATACAACTTACAACTAGAGAATTGATATGTTATCCTCTATCTATGTACAATGAATCAAATTGCACTTTGTTATCAGGTAAGCCTAAATAGAACAAATAAATAAATAAAATATGAAAAAAAAAAGAAAGAAAATGTGTTGATTCCTAGCTGTGTGACCATGGGTAAGTTTCTTCCTTGTGCTTTATTTTCCTTATCTGAAAAATGAGAATAAGAGTACCTATTTCATTGGGATAAAAGAATCATAACTATATATATATATATATATGTACATATATATATATATGTATATACGTACATATATATAGAAATACACATTAGTACATATATGTGCAAGGCATTTTCCCAGATAAGAAAGTGAAACACAAACAATAATCTTTATCCTTAAGCACTTACAGTAGAGTGCATAGATGGCTCAAATAAGTGGGATGTATACAGGATTATACAGATGGAGTTGTATTTTCTCTGACTATGAGTCCACACAGAAACTGGAGACCTTCTTTAAAATACATTTTGTTTGGACAACAAAGAGTACTTTTAAAGTTTTTGGATTTGGTTAGCTTTAGGAGGTATAAATATTCTTCAGTATACTATATTCCCAACAATTCTTTTTTTTTTTTTTTTTTTTTTTGGTACCAGGAATTGAACTCAGGTGTACTTGGCCACTCAGTGAGCCACATCTCCAGCACTATTTTGTGTTTCATGTAGAAACAGGGTCTCACTAAGTTGCTTACCGCCTCACCGTTGCTGAGGCTAGCTTTGAACTTGTGATTGTCCAAAGTGCTGGGATTACAGGTGTGTGTCACAGTGTCCAGCTCAATTCTTACTATTTTAATCAGTCCAATTTACATACGTTTCCTCCCTGGTCCCTAGAGATTTCAGTTGCAATTCCCGGTACAGATCTTGACTGCGAGTCTTTAAAGAAAAAAAATGTAGTATCTCCCTAATTCAATATAATAATGGAAGTTCTAGCCAGCTCAACAAAACAAGAATAGGTTGTTCACACTGATTAAAAGAAAAACAAAATTGGCCCTAACTGCAGAAGATACAATTGATCTTACATAGAAAATACCAAGAACTCAACAACAAATTCCTAAACTATTAAATGCTGCAAGGTTGCAAGAGACAAAATCAACATACAAAAAAAAAAAACTGCATTTCTATTTACATAACTAAATATGTGAAGACTGAAATTAAAAATATCATTTACAATTAGCAGAAAAACATGTATAAATCTAACAAAAGGTAAAAAACTTGTATGCTGACAACATACAAGTTGTCGAAATGCAGATGAAAGAAAATAAAGAAAACCTAAAACAGTGGAGATACATATTATATTCGTGGATGTTACAGTTTGGATCTACATTGTCCACCAAAGGCTCATGTGTTGAAGGCTTGGTCCCCAGTGCAACACTGTTGAGGGATGGGACTTTTGGGAAATGATGGGATTATGTGGGCTCTGATCTCATTCATAATTGAATAGGGTATTGGGAAGTGATGGAAGTTGTAGCAAGGCAGGTCTAGCTGGAGGAAGTATGTTATTAAGAGCATTATCTAGAAAGGTATATCTTGTCCCTGGCTCCTCCATACTCTGTACTTCCCCCACAGTCCAACTTCATGGTTGCCATAAAGAGCCCTTTTTCTCTACCATGCCCTCTGCCATGATGTTTCTGTCTCAACACAGGCCTAAAAGCAATACAGCTAGTTTCAAACTTCTGAAACCATGAGCCAAAGTAAACCTTTTATCCTTTAAGTTAATTTTATCAGGAAATTTGTCACAGAAAAAGCTAACACAATAGATTAGGAGATTCAACATAGTAAAGATGTCAATTCTCCCCTAGTTCATCTATATGTAAATTTAACATAATTTTTATCAAATCTTCACAAGACTCTTTTAGCAAATTTAAACTAATTGATTTTCAAACATTGAGAAAGGCAAAGAATTAGACTAGGTAATACGATTTTTAAAGATTAGAATAAAATGGTAGGAGCTACAATAATCAAGACAGTCTAGTACTGGTGGAGGAATAAACACACAAATCAACAGAACAAAACAGAGAACCCAGAACCCACACGAAGATGGACAACTGATTTTTTATAAAAATGCAAAGGAAAGATTGTGAATGGAGAAAGGTATGTATTTTCAACACCAAGTGTTGAAGCAATTTTGATTTCTATAGACCAGAGGGTGCGGGGAGGAAAAGAGAGGAGAGGAGAGGGGAGGAGACAGAGGAGAGGATCTCATACCCTAGACAAAAGTTGGAAGTGGACCATAGATTTAAATGTAGAGCACAAAACTAACTTTTAGATGGCAATATAGGAGAGTATATTCTGAACCTATGACTAGATAGAGTTCTTAGATATGACACCAAAAGTATAGTCTATACAGAAAAAAATCAATATGTAAGATTCAAACAAAATTAAAACATTTGCTATATGAAAGACTCCATTAAGAGAATGAAAAGACAAACCCCCAGGGATGGGGGTGCTGGATATTTGCAAAGCACAAATCCAACAAAGGAGATGTATCTAGAATACACAGGCAGTTCTTACTTTGCACAGTAGTGTGGGACTATAAAAATGACCATGTAAGCTGAAACCACACAAAGCTTTCTTTAATCAGTTAGAAAATGTACAATTGTTCCTTGACCTTTAAAAATTTTTGTCAAATCTTTCTCATTATTGGTATATACAAATTTTAAAAAGTATTGAAACCATTTTTATTTAGCACATTGCAATTTAAAGCTTTAGAAACTTGGAGAACTGAAGTACTTTATATATTTGCAAAAAATATCGATAGTGCTTAAGCAATGCTTTCTTGTGATATAACTTATAATAAAGAACATCTTTTCTGTACCTTAAAATTGTCATACTCCTTTATATGCTTGAATTAGCTTCTAATATTTTACCTTTTGTATTTTCAATATCATGAAATATTTCTAAGTGTTCCTTTAGTGTGAAGATTTTTGCCACTTTCTCTGGGATTTCTTCATCCTTTCCTTATTCATGTCATAAGGCTTGCTGCCACTGAATTCCTCTGGCTGCATATCTAGTGTCTTGAATGGCAGCAGTATCAACATTCTCATACTCAGCCATTTTCTCTAAAATTCCATTTATTGTTAATTAGAATTTTACTTCTAGTCTTGTGATTTTTTTGTTTCTGTGATACTTTTTCAAGTTTGTTAGCCAATTCCATTTTTCACTTATCCAGTTTTGTAAAAATGTCATAGGGATTTATCACTGAGAGACAAGGAGGCAACACAAACACACATTTTGCTTAAGAGGTATGCAATGATCAATCACCAAAAGACTTTGAAAGTGAATTGTCATAGATCATGATGCACATCTGTTATTTATTTATTTATGTTGTGATCTGTAGACTGGAGAGCTAGCAATAGCTTGTACTTTATGCAATCACTCACAGTTCATGTCATGGTAACTGAAATTTGAACTGTGTAATTTAAGCCATATTAATATAAAGTCACGCATATTGGAATCATACAAAGCAAGGACTGCCTATATAAAGAACTCTCAAAACTCACCAGTTTAAAAGAGAAAGACTCAAATTAGAAAATGGACAAAAGACATAAGTACACCTTTCACCAAAGAGGATATACAGATAGCAAATCAGTACCTGAAGATATGTCCAACGTCTTAAGCCATTTGGGACAAATTAAAACTCATGATGTTGGCCAGGCACGGTGGTGTACGCTGTAATCCCAGCACTTTGGGAGGCTGAGACAGGAGAATCACGAGTTCAAAGCCAGCCTCAGCAATGGCAAGGCACTAAGCAACTCAGTGAGACCCTGTCTCTACATAAAAAACAAAATAGGGCTGGGGATGTGGCTCAGTGGTGCCCTGAGTTCAATCCCCAGTACCAAAATAAAAATAAAAATAAAAAATCATGATGATGTATCACTATACATCTACAACAACAGATAAATTTTTAAAGACTGTAACAATACTAACTAAATGCTGACAAGGAATTAGAGAAACTAGATCTCTCAAACACAGCTGACAAGAATATAAAGAGGTACTTTAGAAAATCCTTGGGCAGTTTCCTAAGAACTGTTACCATACCACCAGCAACCACATTGTAGAACATCCATCCCAGGAAACAAAACAAAACAAATGAACAAACAAAAAAAAAGTTATGCTCACACATTCGTATGTATATGAATGCTCTAGTAGCTTTATTTGTCGTAGCAAAAAAAAAATATGAAAACTATCCATATGCCCTTCCATAGGTGAGTATCTGAACAAACTATGACACATTGCTATCCTGTAACACTAGTCAAAAATAAAAAGAAACAACTATTGATACAGATATTGGGTGAATATCCACAAAATTATAGGCAAAAAAGCCAATCTCTAAGGCTATATGCTGTATGATTCCAATTATATGAGAGTCTTACAATGGCAAAATTACAGAAAAGGAAAAGGGATTAGCTGGTTGCCAGGAGTGGTGAAAGGGGTGTGTGTGTGTGTGTGACAGGGGCAGCATAAGTTACCTTTGTGTTGATGGAATACTTCTGCATCTTGATTGTAGTGAGCATAACACAAATCTCCTCAAGACAAAACTGCATAGAATTACACACACGCACATACCACACACACACACTCAAAAATGAGGGCATGGAAAACTGAAGAAATCTGAATGACACGTGTGGATTGAATCAATGTGCCTGCTTCTGATACTGTACTATTGTTATGTAAGACATTATCTCTAGGAGAAGTTGGGTGAAGGGAAACTGGGACCACTCTGTACTATTTTTGCAACTTCTTATGAATCTGTAATTTCTGTATTTCAAAATAAAACATTTTAAAAATTACCTTTACTCAGAGGTGCCACTTTTAGGAATTTATCCATGATACACTTACATGTGTGTATAAAGATGTGTATATATGAATGTTCACTGCAACAGTGTAGCGGCAAAAGATTATGCTTAGTCTCAACTCTCTCCAAAACAGCCATAGTGGGAACGAGTATACAGCGGGTTAAAAGGAACAAGACATTTACTATATGATGAATGTCATCTCAATTTAATAAAAAAATTGAGAACAAAACCCCAATTTCCAAGACATGCTATTAAGTGCACAAAGCAAGATGGAGCAGAATGTTAATATTTATCAGAGAGAGAGAAAGACAAAGATTGATGTATCTGCTTATGTATCTATAGAATAGCACTGGAAGGTTCCTAGGTTAACTGGACATAGTAATCACCACCAGAAGAAAAAGTAGGTACCTTTAGAATTTGTAGCATATGAATAAATCAATATTTACAGAGCTAGAGTCCCACTGCTATCACAATGGTTTTACACTTACACTAGCTACTAAAACACTATCAATTAGGTGTGGTGGCATTCACCTGTAATCCCAGTGATTTGGGAAGCTGAGGCAGGAGGATGGCAACTTTAAGGCCAGCCTCAGCAATTTAGTGAGGACCTAAGCAACTTAGCAAGACCCTGTCTCAAAATAAAAAATAAAAAGGTCTGGGGATGTGACTCAGTGGTTAAGCACCCTGGGTTCAATCCATGGTACCAAAACCAATCAATTAATATATATAAACACTGTCAAATTCATTTTTCTCTCTGGCTTCCACACAATTATTTTACATAATGTCTTTTCCTTTTTCGCTTGTTTCTTCTTACACTATATATTCATGTATACCATAATTCTAACACATGGCCCTTCCTGATGCCACACAGTGTTTCTAAGACACACTTAATTCTCCACTCTGAAAGAAGTTTCTCATGAGCAGCACTCCATGCTCATCAAAATCCAATCAAGATACAAAATACATCAGTAATCGAATAGAGAAAATATCAAAAATTGTTAATTTACTAAAACAGTAATAATGGGTACAGAAATTAAAAAGGCAGAAAGAAGCACTCACTTTGATTGTAGGAGAGTAATAAAGAAACTAAGAACTTAGAAGTTACTCCCCCAACCCAATACCTTAGGCCTGAGATTTAGAGCTCACTAGAGAGGTCATGGATGCCAAAGGAATACAATGTGTAGACCGAAGAGACTTGCCAGAAGGAAAGGTCTAGTGGGAGCATCTCACCTAGTGATGAGATTCCTGGAGGTTGTGGGTGGGGCACAGGCAGTCTGTAGAAAAGTCTCCCTAGGCAGCGGAGAGACTTGTAGGAAGGTGCAACTGTAGCTGTTCTATGAAGGCTGTTGGGGTACAACCAGGCCTTCAGCATGCCAATCTGCAAGCAACCAGATCAAAGTAATAACACACCAGGTCCAGAGAGCTAACTGTTCTCCCCTTGTGGCCCTACCATGTTCCTCCGTGACAAAGTCTGACACTGAGTGCACTGACAAAGGAAAGATGTATACTGAGTCTAGTTTCAACATCACAAAACAGGGCAAAGGGTAGATTTGGAGCTGAGACAATCAATTGCTAATGGGTATATCCTACACTGCTGAAACAAAGTGAATTCAATGGGATGAAAGACATAATAACTGTAACTACCGAGTTACATAGTGCTGGTGCTACAAAAGTAGAGGGAAAAATGTGAATTTATAATTATTATAAATATGAATTTATAATTATAATTATTATGTGCCTTTACTTAGTCTTTCATATGTATTTCATTGACAATCTGTGATAATTTTCACATAAGTATATTTCTTAAAGATTTTAAATGAGTTTGTAGTATCATGTGTGGGAAATAATGTGGTTTTCTGTTCTTAATCAGTCATTATGAACCTCTGTTCAACTGGCTTTAATAGCATTAATTCTTGTCTGATTTTTTTCTCATATGTGATATTACTACCAATGGCAAATTACCTTATGCTGCTGATAATGTGCAAAATAATAACAAAACACCTATTATTTAGTATGGACAAACACTAAGGTAGATTTACAGATATGAATTTGAGCTGATTCTTGAAAAGTCTTCAACATATTTTCCAGATAGGAAAAGGAACAGTTATGAAGGTATAGAGATATAAGAAGAAATGGTAGGTGGAGAGACTGCAAAGTAGCATCTGGAGCCTAAGTCTTCAAGAGAGAAGAATTAGATAAATTAATTATTTGAGCCTTGGGTTTTTAAAGTTAGTGTCTCCAAACAGTTAATCTGTGGACTACTTGAGAATTGTGTTAAAAACACACCCATAGGCTAATATTCCCAGACACCTGTTTAACAAGTTTGGGACAATCACACAACTACTCCTTTCATGGTATGCTAGTGTTCATGATCCACATACCATTTGATAAAATATCTTTATTTATTGCTACAGGTCTCCAAAGTAGGTCAGATACACACATCAAGGAGCATGCAAGATGATTCACTGAAGTGTTGGAAGAAGACATTAAAATACCTATTCACATTAAAATTGAGCTTTATTTACAAATGGACTGATATAGATGCCTTCACTTGATCTGCATACAAGGTGAACTGAGGGAACAAGACTTGACAATGAAGTCCTCATTTCCTCAACCAGCATACTGTGACAGACAACACTTATAGATGTTTCACAAATGGAGAAGTGGTACAAAAAAATGTCTAGGAAAAAAAAATTAAAACATAGCAGTAATAATACATGAACGTGGAAACAAGAAAATGGCAGAATTGACCTCTTTTCTAAATCTAAATTGGCTCTTTGCTAAATTACAATGTTGAAAATTATGAAATCAGATGACCAAGTCTGCAAATGAGTAACTTTCAGGAAAAAAAGCTGAAGAACATTTTGAAAATGATCATTGAAAATATTCTGTGCTTTTGTGGTTGAAAACACAAGTGTATTACCTATCAAATTTTTCATATCTTCACAACTTGGAAATAACTTTGAGCTTTCAAAAATCTCTTAAACCTGTATACATGTTATTTTTAAAAATACTCTAGTGTGCTTCTTTGGGTTTTAGGAAGCTATTTATAAACAAATATATAACTTCAGATTAGCTGCAAGAACGAATGTTGTTAATCTTCCTTGAGGTCAAACATTTGTTCTCACTGGGACTGAGATCTGGAATGTTTTTACTCACCTCACACCCCTGCTTGGTCCTCACCTGGAGATTCTGTCAAGACAGCTAGGGACTGTTGTTAATAGTGAGATTTTCCGTGTATTATGTCATGTCTTTTCTACATGAAGAATACTTATCCCTTTACAAATTCCCATTCTATCACAAAATGCAGTTGTTTTTATTATTTGTTTATTTAAAGTTTTGGGACATTTTCCTTAGGTGAATTTACTTTGGGGATATATTCTACGGACCCTGAATAACCTCAAGATGAACAATCTTAACCTGGGAAAGAGATTTTAGGTCTCGGTGTTATTCTAAAGTCTAGAAATGTAATTTTCTTTTTCTTTGTAAATTCTCTTCTGTACCCTGATATTCAAACATTTCAATATTTTATCCTACATATCTAATGAATATTTCAAACTCAACATTTCAAAACTAAACTGATCCTCCCAGCTTCTACCATCCCCAAATCTGATCCATACAGAATCCTTATCATTCTATTAGGTAGAAACTCCATCCTTGCAGTTACTCAAAAAATTTTTTGAAATGTCATTGACTGTTATCTTACACACCACATCCAATCCATGTACTTTCAAAATATTTCCAAAATCTGATCATTTGTCCTTCTTCTACCAATACCACACTGGCCCAAGCCCACATTATTTGTTGTCTAAATTATTGCAATATTCAATAGTCTCCTGGCTTTGGCCCTTGAAATCTCCATAGTGTATGTTTTAACTACAGTCAGCGACTCTCTTCTAAATTAAATCCCTTATCATTCCTCTGATTAAAATTTCTCCAGTGGCAGGGTGCGATGGTACATACCTGTAATCCCTGTGGCTTGGGAGGCTGAGGCAGGAGGATGGTGAGCTCAAAGCCCGGTTCAGCAACAAAGTGAGGCCCTAAGCAAGCTAGCAAGACCTAAGCAAGACCTTCTCTCTAAATAATATATAAAAAGGGCTAGGATATGGCTCAGTGGTTAAGCCATATCCTAAACCTTAAGTTAAACCCTTAAATTAGGGTTTAATCCCCAGTACCAAAAAAAAAAAAAGTCTTCAATGGCTTTCCAAATGTATCAATAAATAATTGCAAAGGCCTTGCAACAGGTTTCAAGGACATACATTATCTTGTTTCCTGCTGCCTTTCTGCCTTCATCTCTTATTACTCTTGTTCTCACTAGGAATGTTCCTGCCTCAGGGTTTCTAATTGCTATCTGGAGTGCTTTCTTCCCACATATTTATAAAACTATCTCCCTCACTTACTTCAAATTACTGTATAAATCTTACCTTATCTGCCTCTAAGCACTCATATAAAATACAAAATCCTGCCACTAACTTATCCCAATATAAGCCGTCACATTTATCATTTCCCCTCTTTTATCACTTATTACCATGTAAGGCACATTTATTCATTTACTTATTATCTGTCTCTTCAACCTTGATGAGGGTGTGGCCATTTTTGTTCACTGAAACAGTGCTTGTCATTGGCACAAAATAAATGATAAATACTTGAACTAAATATCTGCCTAGCATATTTCCTTCAAGTTTCCTGGAAACATGATGCAAGTTCCTTCAATTTAGTAATTTTCCTCTGGTGTTTCGTAATTGTGCCCTCCTAAATCCACCCCCACACTTCCTCCTCCTCTGGTTTTTTACTTATTCACATTCAATATCCTAGGCTTATCTTGTTTTCATCTCGTGTTTGGGTTTTGTCTCCTAGAGAGCAATAATTTGGTCAACTGTGGCCATCCCCCCACCTCTTTTCTTCTTTTATCTGGTACCAGGGATTAAACCCGGAGGTTAACCACAGAGCCACGTTCCTCAGCCCTTTTTTATACTTTATTTAGAGATAGGGTCTCAGAGGTGCTGAGGCTGGCTTTGTGATCCTCCTGCCTCAGCCTTCTGAAATGCTGGGATGAGGCATGAACCACCATGCACAGCACAGCCCTCCTTTTCTACCACATTTTAATACATTTTACTTTGTACAAGTTTTATATTGTGATTAAATTTCTCACTTGGAATTGCCATCCATCTCAACCAGCAATTTCATCGTCCATTTCTGAGTATTTTCTCTTACTTGTAGATACACTATTTTAGGTCTCCATAGACTATTTTCCTTTTGTCTGCTCATTCTTCCTTTTGCTCAAGCCAAACTGTGGGATAATAAACTCATGCTATAATAAACTCATGAACAATAGAGACCAATTATCTTTGTTTCTGTGGGCTTGCTATCAACCATCAAGTTGCCCATTTCCTTCACCAATGACTAGAGAAAAATTTTCCTCTATTTTCAAGAACTTGCCTTCTCAAAACCTCATAGGGTGATGTGGAACTGAGCCCACCATGTGGTGTCCGAGAAGGTACTCTGAAGTTGAGTCTTCCTAGTACTGCAAATGTGGACTGCATCTATTTCCTTTAAGTTCATGGATCTTTGCTGAAGGCTTTATAGTGCTGGTCTACAGGTCCCTATTTGAATTAAGAAAAAATTAAAGACAAGCTCTCTCCTCCATATTCTGGTACAATTGAAAGGTTATATACATTCTACTGATTCTAGTCTCCAGCCCCACAGCAACTGCTCTGTCCAAGAAAGGTAGTTAGCAGATGTAATCAAAAAGTTTCGGGGTGGGGCTGGGGTTGTGGCTCAGTGGTAGAGCGCTTGCCTCCCATGCGTGAGGCACTGGGTACGATCCTCAGCACCATATAAAAATAAAGTTATTGTATCCATCTACAATTAAAAAAAATATTAAAAAAAAAAAAGTTTCAGGGGAGGGAGCTGAAGACACATAATGAAGCCACCTCCCTAGGGCCCTGTTTAAGAAAAAAGTATAATCAAGTTTAAATATGGGTGGAAAAGGTTAAATATACCTTTTTTTTTTTTTTGGTACTGGGGATTGAACTCAGGGGCACTCGACCACTGAGCCATGTCTCCAGCCCTATTTTGTGTTTTATGTAGAGACAGGGTCTCACTGAGTTGCTTAGCACCTCGCCATTGCTGAGGCTGGCTTTGAACTCGCAATTCTCCTGTCTCAGCCTCCCTAAGTGCTGGGATTACAAGCGTGAGCCACCACACCCGGCTTAAATATACCTTTTGAAATATGATACATGATGAAAATATAAGACAGAGTCAACAGTAATAGTCCAAAACTTGTGATGGTAGGAAAGGTTGTAGGAGAAATGCATATAAATGGATGCATCCTTGATGAGTAACAAGACATTTAAAACACTTAATAGAAGGAAACAAAGAAATGATGCTTTTTATATGCATACAGGTTTGTCAAAAAATAGCAGTCCATGGTTTCTGTCTCCTCTGTCAAGAAAAGGTAAGGGCACTTTTGAGTGAAGACAATGGAGTAAAATTGGATCCAGCTGGGTCATAACAACTAAGGGAGTGAGAAAGGAGAAAAGACTAGAAATAAAACCAATTACCAAACAACAAAAGACACACAACTGCATGCTAACAAGGAAATAAATGGCTTCAAGTAAGATTTGGATAAGGCTCAGAACAGCATCTAACCTACCTCAATAAGGAAAGTTAACAGCAACCTAGAAATCCTTAATCCAAAATCCAGAACATAGAAGTCAAAAACAAAGAAAACCAAAAACTCCAAGAATAAAAAATCCTTTGTTCCCATCAGTATCTCCAGGAATCCTTTTTCTAGTAACCTGCATTTAGTTCAGGAACCATTCAGAAGGATGTTTTAGTAATGAGATGAACAATAACTAGTGACCTCAGTATTGGCACTTAAAGCTCAAAAGGGGCAAAAGCCCAGGTCTTCCAACAGTCTTTTCCACACCCAGTGTAACAGCTTCAGAACTGGCAACAAATACAAAAACCAGCCTCACAAGGAAGAAAAATGAGGAAGTAAGACTCTAGAAGATGAGAGACGGTTAAAAAACCACACATAGTAAAAGTCCTCAATCCGTGTCATAATGGAAAAGATTTTTAAACAAATTTGCTTGTTGGAAGGGGGTACTGAAATGACTTTAATTTTTAACATTTTATTAATTCATCTCAAAAATCTAAATTTAAATTCACTCACTGGTCTCCATATAAAGTCCAAGTTTTTTGAGGATGGATCCTTTAAAGTTCATGTTAGCACATTCTTCTTATTGCCACCGCCTTCCTTGTCACCCGTAGTCTCATCATTCTCAGTTATTTCAATACTCACGTAACCAGAGTAACCAGAGTCAAAAATACTCCACTCCTCATCTCAAAGACCACCTCCTCCTATCAGTCATTTTCAAGGTTTTGACTTTCCCTGATATTAGATCAACAGTGGCATCTTAGTTTCACACATCCCATCCTGACCATCTCCTTTTCTCATTTTTCAGGTTCATTTCACCAAAGCTCAGTTCACAGGATAATCCCAATTTCTCACACCCATCACTTCCTTTCCATGATTTATTCCTCGAATAGCATATCCATCGTAAGTCAAAATCTAACTGCATTGCAATTCCCTACACCTATAATCAAGCAGCTAGAGAAAAACCACTCCAGTTTTGCTTAAATCATGACCACCTCTTCAGAATACAAAACAATTCCAAACACTACCATATTTTTCCATAAAGTTGGAGTTCTCATATAATTTTTTTCCTCTCAAATTCTTTTATCAACTTTCATTAGCCTTAAACAAATGTGCAATCTATTGTTTTTGTACCGAATAGTGCATTATGAAATAAAAATATATCTAAGAATACAAATATCTTAAGACCAATTTTATAGTCAAAACTATCATTAACAGTTGACTTAACTGAATGAGCCATGAGCTCACTTGATCTTCCCCAAATCATTACACACACTGACTTGATACTTTCAAACTATTTCATTTTAAAAACCAACATATATAGCTGGGTGGCGTGGCACACATCTGTAATTCCAGTAGTTCAAGTGGCTGAGGCAGGAAGATCGTGGGTTCAAAGCCAGCCTCAGCAAAAGTGAGGAGCTAAGCAACTCAGTGAGGCTCTATCTCTAACTAAAATACAGAATAGAGCTGGGGATGTGGCGCAGTGGTCAAGTGCCCTTGAGTTCAATCTGCAGTATCTCCACCACCAAAAAACAACAACAAAAAGTTTATATTATTGATCAATTTTAAAAAGAGAAATAAGTATCACTGCCATGTTTAGTATTAACACTAAACTCCACGAAAGCAATTCTTCTGTTAGAAAACATTACTGTTTTATCGCAGTGAAACATGTGACCCAAAATGTTCCCACTTGAATTTGTTGGCAAATTAAAGATAAGCCAATAAAATGCCCAAATGAGGCAACAGAATCCTTCAGACATCTTCTGCTTCATTACAGTCTTGGCCGTACTTGTATTATGTAGTAAAGGTGAGCATTCTCTGGATGATGGTGGATTGTAAACTATAAATTCTGTGCCAAAGGAGCTACAAACAATTATTAGGCAGACTCAAACACACAACCTTCTCCAGAGCTGTTGTATAATTTCTTATATAGTCATTTAAGAAAGTCAAGAATGAAAAAGGAACACTTAACATAAATGTTGATCATTACACAAACAAAAAAGGAAGTGTTTTAGGAAATGAGAGGAAGAAAAAACTTATTTGGCAATATTCTATTATTTATATACTACCACCTTCAAGCCTAAAATTAAAAAAAGAAAAATTCAACAGCATTTACAATTCATGTTTTGTTTCAGTTATGTGGATGCTCATCTAAGAGTGGATGAACAAAGAACAGAAAAGCATAATAAGTACCTAGCATAGGTACCTAGTGGACACTTATGAATGAAATGAAAATTAAGTTTGAATACAGTCCATTAATCTTCATTAAAGATATTCTGTTGCAGAAGATTCACATTATTATTGGCATGGACAATATGATGCTGCTAATAATTTGATTATATAGAAGTAAAATCTGTTGTGAAATTTATTATGTCATTTTTGTTTACTATGTCAAAACCAGAATAATCTATAAAGGTAATGAAATACACTCAATGCCACCGCAATAACATGGAACATGTGGTCATAATCAAACTAAGTTTAGTAGAGCATAAAGTTTGCTACCTTCATGAAAAACTATGATTCTCTAAATTATTCACCTAATTAATGGGCAAGGAGACTGTAAATGAATTTAACTCATTAGTTTTCAAAATGAAAACTTAACATTTATTTCTAAAACAAATACGCTTGACAAATATTTATAAATCACATCATGTAAAGACAATATTCCAACCCACAATGTGTTCTGTCTTCTTGGTATTAGGGAAAAGAAAATACAGAAAAAAGATAGATTTTTAAATATATTTAATTAAAAAAAATACTTCTTTGTGGTTGAAGATGAAGGAAAGGTGGAAATATCCCCAAGACTTTTAATGTAAAGTATTACAAAATGCCTTATTTACTTAAGCTGTATTCATGAATCACTTTGCTTGAAAGTCATCAATTGCTGGTTAAGCAATCAATCACAGTGGGCTACTATAATAGAAAGAAACTGCATTAACTTAAGTACTATAATCACACTTGGAGGTTAAGTAGCTCTTAGTATTTTTAAAGTGGCTAGAAAAGGAATTCAATGGCAAACAAAATCCTAGAAGGGACAGATCATCTGCTTAAATTTGAAATACTATCACCCCACTTTTTGAATTTTGGCAATAAAACTATTCTTTTTCATTAACTTTATTCATATAAAAATGCATACTGCATTTCAGCAGATGGTTTATATTTAAAAACTTCTAACTTTATAAACACTACCTAAAATAATAGAGACCCAAACACAATGACCTGAAAGTATTACCTATCATATATTTACTAGATATAATTCTTTATAACTCTATTACACATTTTCAATTTTTCCTTAGTTACTATGCCAACATATGAATATATAAACAATACTGGGTTCAGTAGACTTTCAAACATGGCCATAAATATGCCAGAACATTTATGGCATGGCATTTTAAAAATTCCTAATCGAAATCTTAGTTTAAGACAAATTCAGTATTTCTCCTTTTTATTTCTAAAGTTACTAAGAGAATCAACGTGATTCTCAAACCTAAGTGAATAAACAGTGAAGATCCAGTCTAGTAACATTAATGTCATTAAATTTTATTTTTTCAAGAAAAATAGCAGCCACCAACTTCTGAGTTGAGAACATATTTCTACAATTCCTACTTTATGAATTATTTCTCCTTAGCATTCTACATGAGTTTTAACCTGGCAGACCAAAATTTTCTTTAGTAAGAAACATGTTGTATGTATTGTGTTTGTGTATATATGTGTGTATGCTTTAATAAAAACCTACATGGAAAGTGAAATAAACTTCTCAAGTTATATTTTACATTTAAACAAACACTTTAAAAACACAAAATTTAGGGCTGAAGGTATAACTCAAGTGAGCACTTGTCTAGCACATACTAGGGGAATTATAGGGGGCTGGGAACACACTAAACCAAAAGCATTAAGTTTAATGCCACTTTCTAAGTCATTAATTTTGATCAGTGTTTTAAATTTTTGTATCTGTAATATTATAAAATATACTGTTAAATCTCAAATAATTTTATATACATTAGTTTAACAAATATTTGCTTCCCACCCTCCAAATAAGAACACTGTCATCACCTTGATTTTGTTAGGAGTCAGAAACATTTTTATTTAGGAAAAATATTCCCTTCGATGTTGATTAGACAGTGAATTTTATTTAAGTGAGTAATTTACTCTTTTTGTGCAGATCAATTTTAAAGTATGCCTCTTTTCATAAACAATCTCTCATTCTGCATGGCAGATAAGAAATTAATATTTCTTTCTACCTTAAAATTCAGAATTTCCTCATAATATTCCTGTATGGACTGCTATTGTGCTATTGCTAAAAACAGAGTTAGTAAAGAAAATGAACACATGGGAAACAAACCATAAGCAATAATACTAGTTAATAAAATATATTAAACATTATTTAAATATTAAACAGCAAAATAGTCCTTCTATATTAAATAAATAAGATTTTAATTTGTCATTTGGGAATATAGGTCAATACCACAATAGTAGGGATGGTCTAGTGCAAAGGGTGACCTCACACAAAACACACCCGCACACATAAAACATACACACATTATAAAAGGAGGATGAGGTGGAAACACAACATTTAATACTGGTTTTGTTTTCAAATAACAAATTAAACCAGTGATTCTCATTCCTTCCTGCATTTTAAAATTAGCTGGAGAACTTATGAAAAATACTGAGACCAGGTCTCATCCCAGATAAATTGAGAATAGGCATTTAGCCACAGATATTTTTCAAAACTCTCCAAGTGATTCTAATGTTAAGTGTTGAGATCTATTGATTGAAACCTATATGCTTCTTTCTTATTGTTACCTGACTCAGAAGAATCCAAGGATTAAAGAAACAAAGCCCTCCTTACAGTCAGAACACACTAGGGTATCTCCAGTTAACAGTAACTTATGGGTAAGTCAAGTTTATTAATGTGCTCTTCATTTCCATTAGATTATCTACTTATGCTTCTTTCCCCTGTAATTCTGTATTCCCAAACTCCCAAGATCAAGTACAGTCAAACTACATTTTTGTAATGAACCAGTTACAATGAAAATACATCACTCATTCATGCATATAAATATTTACTGAATGCCTACTATGTGCAAGGCACTGTCTTAGGTGCTGCTGTAGAACTTAGTCATGGAAGAATAAACAGTAATTCACTGAGAGTTTTGTTTTGTGGTGTTTTTAGAATTAATCATTACAAAATTCATTACATGGACTTAAATAAGAGAACAAATGGTCGAAGCGAGAACAAATAACCCAGGTGCATACTAAGACTCTTATTTTTAAGTACAGGGAATAGCATATTTGTACTTTTCCTAATGTTCCATACAGTATTTCCAGAAACCTTTGAATATACATAAGGAAAATTCAAAATAGAAAAATAAACCTTGTTCAAAGTAGATGTGAATTTTAACCACACTCTGTATCAAGTAAATTTCATGTATCAGTATAAATACCAAAAATCTTTATGGAAAGGTAGTCCATGTCCACTTGTAGTAGTCTTAATAAGTAATCTTACATAAAAATATCACAGATTCTAGTCCTTGTCTATTTCATCATGGAGAAAGTTTACACAATACATAATTTATTTTGAGAACAGATTCATATGCTGAGAAATTCTAATGGGAACAAATTGAGTTTTCTTTTATCTTCAAAAAGAGTAGATGCAGAGGAGGAGGAAAGAAAATGAGGCAGAATCTGTTCAAACCTTATAAATACACTAAAACAATAATTTAAAATGCTGACCATTTTTCTTTTGGAGAGCCTTATGAACTCCCTCTGAATAAATATCTTTTTTTTTTATTATTATTGGTAAGGGCTGTTGTGATTACTTAAAACCTGAATAATAATTGCTTCTCATTTTAAAGACAGCATTAAATTCCAAAAAATAACTGGATTCTATCAGCTTGATAAGAAAGGGCTAAATGTTTATAATATTAAAAAAAATATGTTAACCTAAGAGAGAATGACTGTGAAAAAAAATGACATAAGACAATGGTCAGTAACAATTCTAATTGAAAAAAACAATTTAGGGGAAGTAAAGTTCCCAGGAGTTTTTAAGAAGCAAAAGGTAAAAATCAAGACTCCAGGACCTTGGATGCAATATTCTGTCTAAAGTAGAGAAATAGTAAAATATTTTACTAAGTTAAAATATAGGTTTTACATTTTATACCATATTGAATACACACAAAAATACCAGTGTTTTTTATCTTGTTTCTGTTCAGACACTTAAGCAAATGATCTTTGGTGCCCGGAAGTTTATCAATAGTTAGAGATAATGGAAGATAAAGAAGTCCAAAATTGACATAGAAGACTCAAAATCCTATACCATATAAAATAACAAGGAAGTTAAAGTTATACTGCAATGGTGCTGATATATACTTTCCCCCAAATCATACCCTAGCTTCCAAAATAAGCTGCTATATAGCCTATCATGTTTTTAATCTGTGTTTTGAGATTTTCCAAGAGGAAAGGTATCGAAGATAGAAATATATCATTCTAATATTTAAAATCATCAAGTGAGAAGAATGTACATTCATCAAATGTATTCATTTATAAGAAGTCTTGAAAAGGCTGAACAGTCAACCAAAGCTGAAGAACTGTTGTTGATTTTTCATTATTTCTTTTTAAATAAAGAATACATGTAGACGTAGCATACATACAGGTTGAAATTCTGATTCATTCAAAATAGTCACATCCCTTTGCTTGGTTTTTGAAGTTCCAGAGTCTAAAATTTAATACCACTCATAACACAGCATTTTCAGTAAAAGTAATTATAGAGCAATGAAAAATCAGAAGCAAGATGGCTTAGAGAGCCTTATAACCTCTAAATATACACACATTTATAACCTGTATTTATTTCTAAAGAAACAAATTTTAAGTAATGCTAATTTAACCAATAGAGAAAAAACTTCTATCAAAATATACAATTTCCATTACAGACTAGAAGGCTAATATTAAAAAAATAGTTATAAGCCAAAAAGTTTGCTTATATGGATGACAGGCATCATCCTTTTGAAGCAAAGCATCAAATAAGGTCTTATAAAAGATTGATCTGTGACCTCCTTCATTTGTAAGTTCTTGATAAATTCATAAAGCTTGAGTCTCAGTCTTTAGATCAAGGTATATCCATGCTTCTTAATCCAGATTTTTAGAGATAGAGAAACCAAGTCAGTCAGAATCTCAAGTGGGATTTATGCTTTACCATGTACCTGAAAGACAATTTTACAGTAGGTTATAATGATTATATGAATTTCAGAATTTTTAAAGAATATTTCACATAAAAATAAGTTGACGTTTCTTAAAACTTAAAATCAACAGTGGAACATGATGTTTTGTTATCTAAAAGACTAGCAACTTAATACTACAACCTTTGAAATATTAAGACTTTTGAAGATATATTCTTTTTATTAAATTCTATCACCTAAGAATCTAGCTAGGAAAAATGTTTCTTTAACATATTATCAATTATAATCATATATCATGTTACCTCAATCAAAACCTGACTTGGAGAAAACCTATAAAATCCAGTGGGAGACTTACATCAATAAAGTTATAGATTTTACAAAATATCTCATTTCAACAGAACAGCAGGTTCAGTATTATTAATTATGATCATATGCTCTTCTTAAATTTGCCAATTACAAAAGCATTACTGAAGTAAAGGACTTTAAAACTCTATACTAATTAAAATAAATTTAAAAATTCATTTCTTTTCATGAGCTTCCCATAACCCAAATAAACCCGGAGTTAGAGACCTTTTGGTTCTTTGCATCACTTAATGCCAAGAACTGGCATCATTTAATCCACACCTCTTGGACAGATAGAAAATGAGATTAAGAAAGGTCATAGTTCCCTGAAAAAAATCACAAAACTAATACAAACCTATATCTTGACTCAGAGTTTGTTGTTCCTTCTAACAGACTATAAACCTTTTCTTCTTCTTCTTTTTTTTTTTTTTTTTTTGTACTTTGTATTTTTGGTACTGGGTATTGAACCCAGGGGAGCTTTACCACTGAGCTACTTCCCCAACCCTTTTTATTTTTTATTTTGAGACAGGGACTCACTAAGTTGTTTACGGCCTCATTAAGTTGCTGAGGCTGGCTTTGAACTTGCAATCTTCCTGCCTCGGTCTCCACAGTCTCTGAGATCACAGGCAAGCACCGCTATATGCCCTGCTTCTTCATCTATTTCTAAAGTCAATATATCAAACATATTTGTTAGTTATCTATTACAGATCAACATAAAATTACACAATGTTCAAAAAGAATGAAGAATGAAGAAATATGGCTCACAACTTTAAGAAACTTAAAATTTAACCAAGGAGACAAGGAAATTACTACAATAAAGTACCAGTAAGTATATTTTAGGATCACAATTACCTATCCAATGTTTCCCAGAACCGTAAGAAAACTGGTCTATCCAAGTGACGTTTGTGATAACTGAGTTCTAATACTGTTACATCCCATTTTTGAACGTTTGGATCTAGACGAACTTCATCATACTTGAGATGGAAGGCTTTAACTACATGGGAAGCAGGGAGAAAAAAAATACTACTTTTTACTCAAAGTATAATCAATGTTATGAAAATATCTTATAGAAGTGTAAAAAAATGTATCTACCACAGACACAAACCTTAACACTTAAAAAAAAAAAACCCTCTTTTCTTCCCACCAACTAAAGCTGTTATAAACAAAGTGATCTTTTTAAAAAAAATTTTTATTAAAGTGATCTTTTAAATATATGTTAAACACTGCAGTGTCATCAAAAATGTTCAGTTTGACAAATATTTACTGAAGCTTTATATATGCCCAGCCATTGCGGACTGAAATGAAGAATAAGGTAAGACAAAATGAATATGACTCGGTGAGGAATAAATTAAAAAAAAAAGAAGAAGAAGAAGAAAAGACTATTCAAAACAGCATAAATCAGGGTACTTGGAATGTCTCAGAGACACAAAAACAGTACTTTACCCAGACTATGAATTCAGAAAAGGCTTGCATAGGCAGTAATGTCTATCTAACTTAAGACCTAAAAGTCAAGTAAGAAATAAGCAAGCAGAGAACAAAAGTGACCGAGTTAGCAAGAACATACTCAGAGAAAATGGCTTAGTCTAGGATATCACTAAATGTAACAGAATTGCATCATGAAAAGTAATATAAGAAAAGGATAAGGGATGAGACCATACAAGTTAAGAGCAATGTTGGGCTTGTAGGCCATATTAAAGAGTTTGGACCTTTTATGTAAGAGACATGGAGAATCACCACAAAGCATTTAACAGAATCTACTACAACTTAGTAATCTAGAGGATAAAGAGATGGAGTTCTTCAAATGGGTAGAAGACACATGGATAGCAAGAGGAAGATTCAAGAAACTGGGGAGAGGAGAGATGTGAATAGGAACAACAATAGAATGAATCATACGTTACTTTCCTATGCTGATACATAAATACATGACCAGCGTAACTCCACATTATGTACAACCACAAGAATGGGAAATTATACTCCACATATGTACAATATGTCAAAATACATTCTATTGTCATGTGTAACTAAAAAGAATAATAATTTAAAAAAAAGGAATTGAGGAGAACAGAACTTAGCAAAAATGATGACAAGGTAGAAAAGATAAGTAAAGATGTATCTAGCATTTAGTAAGTACTTATTATATATTCTTCACTTTTCTAGGCATTAAGGATATGTAAGGGTCTGGGGTGGATAATAATAAACTTATAGTAGTTTTCTACCCCTGACAAACAGCTGAATCAATCCAGGTAATTTACTCTTATATTTGCAATCAGTTTATCATCAATGGAAATGTTTTGCACATACATACATAAAGTGTTTTAGATTTTTTTCCCCTCCAATTTTTCGGTTTTCTTACTACTGTATGATTTTACTATCACAATCATCACCTAGTATCAGGGGCTTCCAAAGAAAAAACAAATGACTTTGTAAATTTTTTGGTAGCACCTTTATGAACTGCTTGCTGGCATATTGGCTTTTAATATTAACAACTAATCAAAGCTCAATTCTTGATGGAAATTTAAAATGAATAATTTGTGCCAGGGTGTGTGTGGGGTAATTTCTAAATTACTTTCTTTTAGAAATGGAAGTCTCTTCCTCAGACACAAATTATTCATTCTAAATTTAATTAAATCAATTCACAAAAGGACTACATGAAGTTTGGAAAACCCATTTTTTAAAAAATTGTCAATTTAGACATTTTTTTAAATTATGAATTCAATATAATCCCACAATTTCAATACTTTTTGTTCTGCTTATTACGTGTTTTACTTGTCTAATTTGCTTACTGATTTGCTTTAAATTATTCTTTAAAATATTAAGAAGTTACATTTTTAAAAAATGACTTATCTCAAGCCATAACAATCTATAGTCTCCTTCAGTAATTTCAATAGTTTTATTTTATTGCTATTTATTTTTCAACCAGAAGAGAAAAAAAAAGTTTAAGTCACTAGTAAAGAAAACATTGTAAGAGTTCTTCATCAGACAAAATATTCTATTTGCATGAAGCAATAGTGCTTCAAGCAAACTTACACCCGTATTACCATAAAACGGCTTTCTTATTCAGAGAAACAATTACAAGTTTTTAAAACTCTCCAAGTGAAAACAAAAGAAGCCAGTAATATGGGAAAAATGAATATTACTGCAAAATATATGACTCAAAATTGTTCATTTTTGCAAAATCCATGAATCCTATCAACATTTTTGGTGGAAAAAAACCCCAAAGAAATGGAAAAGGTACTTTTTTGAATAATATTTAGATACACTGACAGCATGGCAAATGACAAAGGGACAACAGAACACTGAAGATTAATTTTTCCAATGATTTTTAAGAATTCAAAGAAATTATCATTGAAAGTTTTTGATGAACAAATGTATGCAGACACTCCAACAAAATATTTTATGTGACTAACTAAAAGCTAAGATATAATATGCTCATTAAGTTTTTGGCTTAGGAAAGTTACTACAAGAACTGAGGACAAGAAATAGTTTGGGAACGAGAAACAGAGCAAGAGAGTGAGCCTTTTGGAAAAGGCTCAGTTTGAAGCACCAGTGAAACATTATCAAGTTAGTGAGATATGTATGCCCAGAACATCAAGCCAGAGATGTAACTTTTAGAATAGGGAAATACAGAGATGGTAGCTGAAAGATCTCTGTAAGAGTGTATTCAGAATTAAGAAAGAGAAATAAGAACATAAACATATAGTTGCTAGCCAGAGAAAAAGTGTCAAGAGTACAGTGAGATAAAGTATAGCAAATACTTGAAAAATAATATTTTAAAAAGGAAGAAATAATCAATGAGTCAAATTCTGATAGGTCAAAACTATCCAATACCTAGGTCACTGGTGACTTTTGTGGGAATAGTTTTAGCGAGAAAGAGTCAAAAAACAATGGATTGAGAACTGAACAGAAAATTAGTAGAAACAATACTTTAAAAAGAGGGAATGGGTGAGGTCAAGAGTTAGGGTTCATTCTGTGGATATTAACTGAACACTTCCCTATACCAAGCACTCTTCCGTGTTAGAGCACAAAGGAGAGTAAAGGACTCTCCTGTCATGAAACTTGCATTCTTGCCAAGGGAGACTTATAATAAAGATATAAACATTAGGTAATGTTAAGCAACTTTAAGTGCTCTCAAGAAAATAAAACAGCTTAAGAGAGCAACTGGGAGGAGGTGAGAGCAATTTCAAATAGGATGGTCAAAGGAAAATTCTGTAAAGACAGAACGCAAGCTGAAATCTCAATGAAGAGAAAAGGCTGATCTTACTACAATCATTTAAGATGATAGGAACAGACGAAAAAAGTCACAGGCATTTTAAGTAATGACACAGTTCTGATCAGCAAAAGCCAACTCATTTATAAACTGGTTATCAATTTTAAATCAAAACATAGGAATGTATAATAATTACTGATTTTAAGTGACCTGCAGAATAATTACTAATGTTGTAGGACAAGCAACATTCCCTTTTAGATATAACTATACAGAAAATATTAATGTGTAACAAAGTTTGAAAAATACTTCACACGTGTGTAAGCTAATATTATGCTACTTAATAGCAATTCATTAATATACACACCATATATGCAGAGCCATATATGGCTCTCTCCAATAAAGAACATTTCTACATTGGATAAGCAGTAAATATACAGAGAACCTTACTTTTAGCAAATATGTCAACCGGTGATCCATCAGGCAAAAGCCATGGCCAACCTTTGAACTGCCAAGCAGGACCTTGCACAAAAACTGCTACAACCCGGTCCCTATAAGTAGAAAGGAGATGGGGGCATAGGAAGAATATCTCAAATTGGACCTTAGATACTGTAAATCCCTAAGGAAAGAGTTTCATAATTATCCATGTGATGTAATCTCCTATCAATCCTCCTGGAGATACAAATATAGTAAATACATTACCTTAACTTTTCAATCTGAATTACCACTAGAGCACATTAATTACTATACTTCGTTCCCATGCACTATGTCTTTCAAACATAATTATACATACAATAGTTTTATGTCATCTTTTTAGTCTTTGCTTTTCCCTTATATTAACTGGAACAGGGGCCCATTTTTTCATGGCAATAAGAATATTAGTTGATCTATTAACTGAAAGATGGTTCTAAAATAAAGTAATTTAGTATTCAAATATATCTTAAAACATTTTACTTAAAGTAAAATATGACAGTATAACTTGCCATTCTTGACAATCTTATTTTTTAATTCTTCCAATATGTGGACAGAAATCTGAAGATACAAACCACCCTGACTTTTATAATTTTTCCTACTGTTTTATAATCATTTCATTCACTCTAAATGTTATCAGTTTATTTTTTAAAGTAACTTCTCTTTCCAACCATTCAAATTAGTTTACCAGGAAAGAACAAATCTTTCTAAGCCCTCATATTTTATTATTTTGGACAATATTTAATTAAATGGAGAAATTATAAGTACTGCCTTAAACATAAGCCTACAGCTAAAGAGGTGGCAACAAGAACCATCAACAATCACAGTTAATCTTAGTGACAGTTACTATGGGACAGGGCTGTTTTAAGCATTTTACACATTACTCATGTTAATCCATTTAATGTCCAAACCAATTTAGTGAGGTAAACACTAGACCCCATTTTACAGATGGAGAAACAGAAGTGCATGGGTATTAGAGAAAAGCCCACAGAAGGTAAAGAAAGAAGGGGAGGGAAAATAAGAGAGGAAGGGAGAGAATGAAGGAATAGAATGAATCATTAATCTTGGGCAATGAGTATGGCATTTGCTCCCATTTGAGGACTGATAAACCATTAGAACAGTCATTCAGTATTATTATTACAGAAACAGTATGGCTTTACAACTCTCTGAAACAATCTTGGAAACGCAGACTATACTTTGAAAATCACTGCTTTAGATGAAGATTCTATATATCCAACCAAACATTAAACCAGGGTTGCCTGCTATTCAATTTAAAAACCTGCAGCGACTATCAAGATTGCTATGAAAAATCACAACCTTAAAATTCTTATTCTGCACAAGATGTCTGAGGCTAAAGTTCAATTTTAAGTAAACAAATTTCCACTTTCAGGGATACATGCCCCAGACTGTCAAAACCATCTTTAATAAAGCAACACATTATTAAATAATCCCTAAACTTTACGATCTAACTTGTCCCATGTAATAGGTGAAAGACCTATTGATACCAACCAAACCAAAGGCAATTTTATGGACAGGTGTCACCTAGATCCTATTGGGTCTCACAGAATTAGCAGGAAAGCAATATAATATAAATGCTACCCTGTCTCCATGAATTCTTGAAAGGATAATTAAATGAAGACAAGGAAAATACCAATTATACCTATAACATAAATGATAAAAGATTCTAACTAATACATATCAGCACTATTTTGCAGCTGTGCACATTCTTAGTATTATTTTCTACATATAATGATATCCTGTAAACATATAATACAAATAGTCTTAATCTTCCTACTTAGTTTTAAGCTTAGTATCTGAAATCCTCATCTTATTTACTTTACATTTTATTCAAATTATCTGTTACGTACTAGAAAGAATTATAATATAAAGGAATCCATTCTTTCATAAATTTTTAACATATTAATATTCTCAATAGCATGAATTCCTAATGTCTGAAAATGAACAGTTACTTCAAAGGTAAATTTCATATAATGTGCCATATGTTATGTTCTCTATATCACAAAGAAACTCTGAGGCTTCAAACTTTTACTCTAATTTAATGAAAATTTATGACAATTTGTACATCTATCTGATTTTATAGGTACATTAAATTATAAACAGCATAATATTTTGTTAAAGGACATTTTAACACAATAAAAGAACTATATACTGATAAAAAGAGTTGCCCATGTTATTCCTTTCAGTAAATTATGCTTTCATTATGCCATCATTTATGTCTTACCAGAAAATCTGAATTCTCAAATTCAGATTTGTCTGAAGATTTATTACAGATTTTGTCTGTAAGACAAAATCATTTATGTCTTACTAGAAAATCTTGATTCTCAAATCAAGATTTTAAAATAGAGGACCTTAAGATGACATTAGTCTATTTGTTCTATCCTTAAAAGCTGATCCAGAAAAAATGAACAAGTAGAATTTTTTATACTCTAAGTTTTCAGAAGTTAGTGTGGTTCTTCTTAGAAAGTTTAGCTATTCAAAATGTAACTTTGTTTAGGTATTCTAAGAATGCTAAAATTACTGATGACCAAATTAGATCTGTATACATAAACAGACTTTTTATTTAGAGCTCATAATAAAATCTGATACTTGTTCAATTTTTAAAAATCAACAATACACACAAAAAATTAATGAACATTAAAAAAATAGACTATCTTACCAATCTTGAGGCATAAGTTTAAGGGGCTGGTCTACAACTCTATAAGGTACTGTGACACTAATTGCAGTGCCCCCTGGTTGCATCTGATCTTTTCTTCTCTGTATTAATGTTTCATTTTCTCGTTGGCATCCTTGTTTCTTCTTTTCATCTGATGGAACAAATCTTAGGAAAAAAGTGAGAAAAAGTCAAGTAAATTCAGTGTGGTAATACTGGGAAAATATACTTTTAATAATTTTTAAACATCAATGTTTTAAATTCAAAATGCTTATTTTTAAATAAAACAGCCCTGTATGTATGCAGAATGCCTGGAGAATATAGATCCTTCTTTTGTATACCAAATAGAACTCAAACACACATAGGCCACAATTTTTTTGTATGTAAAAACACTATTCATGTTTACTTAATGAGCACTTATCTTCTTCCACACCGATCCTTGGTTTTGCCAATGCCATTAGAAGACAATTTTTATATATATATATTTTTTAGTTATGGATGAACCTTCATTTTTATTTATTTATGTGGTGCTGAGAATCAAACCCAGTGCCTCATGCTAGGCAAGTGCTCTGCCACCGAGCCACAACCCCAGCCCATTAGAAGACAATTTTATGATAAAGGGAAGCTTTATTAAAAATCAAAAGATCACTAAGAGAAAGATGACTGCTGAGATTGGTTAGATACTCTTCTTCACTGCATAACTTAGCTTAGACTGGAGCTTCACAAACACCCTTTTCACATTTTATGCTTCAGCAAAATTGGAAAAATGCTACTGAACTTCAGAATTGCTTTGAAGATTTTAGAGTAGGAAAATCAGTGTATGCCATAAGTTCACTTAAGTAAATACCACCAATACTATCTGTCCATTGTATCCCAAATAGATATCCCCACCCACCCCCCACCAATGGACCGTCTGTTTATATGTGCTGCTGATAATCAAATCAAGTGCCTCACACATGCTAAGGAAGTGCTCTACCACTGAGCCACAACCTCAAGCCCCCAATAGATATTTTCAAAAATAATCTAGAATTCTGGAAAGCTGCTGCCAGCTCCAAAATTTGCTAGTCTATGACATTTTAAAACTCTTATTTTCTAAAATTGGCTGAATTTATTACTTACAGTGTAGTCCCTCCAATTGATGGGGATAATATGATATCACTGCAATGTGTATTATTTTACTTCTAAATTTTAGGAGAGATGAAAGGGTAAGAGGGCAAAGATGATGCATGAGATATTGCATCTGGTAGAGTCCCTTGAAAATTTTCAATACCACATACTGGATTCATCATATTAATTTTGTAGTCGTGAAAATGTTTAGTACATGTTGATAGTAGTAGTAATAGTAACATTTTGTCTAAACTGTTCTCACATCCATTTCATATCTGATGAAAAAATTAACATGCCCATATCATTTCAAAATTTCCTCCAGATAAACATTTGCTCCATATAGATTTTGGTTATTTTATTTATTTATCAAGCTCACAAAAAAACACATCAAATATAATACTAATGCCTGGAATCACGAAAGACTATTTCATAAACTAATTTTTCATGCATTGTTGGAAACTGAATTCTAACAGAAAAACACAACAAAAACCTTTTAAGTGAACAATGTGTAATACAATCTCCTATAAATTATACAACATAAACAGTTGCCCTTTTGAACTTATGTTCCAGATACATAGAACAAAGCAATCTTACTTCTAAGAGAAAGATGCTTTTCCTTTCATTTTTCTCAATCTATACCTAGATGAGGTTACAATTGTTTAAATTTCTAAATATAATATTATAAATCTCTCTTTTATGGCTTCTGAAATATGGTGTGAAACTACAAAATTATTTATGAGAGTATAAATTACTTATAAACTTCAATAATAATGAATGAAAAATATACAAATGAGTGATTTATTACAATATCCAACTAATCAAAAGTCTATTAAACACACAAATCAACTTCTGGTGCCTAAGAAATAAGAATGATACAGCATCTGCTTGTTTACATATTGGCTGCTTTTAAGTTTTATGAAAGGTCAGAGTCTCTCATAGTTTTTAAATTAACTAGAGTTCTCAAATTTTTTATATGCTCTGGTATTTTAATTTGTTTTTATCAAGGCATTTTCTTAGTCTTCTCTGTTAGCAGTAGAGAGCAACTTTATTTCAAAATGCTTTTCAGTCTTATTTTTAGTACAAGGTGAATTCTTCTGGAATTTGATTCAGTACCACATGGAGTCTTCTGTAAACCAAGTAATCTATCTTCACTATAATAATAAATTCACCTTTTAAAAATAACTGCTTTTATCTTGATCTCAGAAGATAACATAAGGATAGATTTTATGACCACTTCTTCTAATCCTAAGTCCACTAAATGATTAGCATACCATAAGTGATCGGTATGAATTCTACTTACTCTACTGTAGTTCATGAAATCTAAGATACCAATGACTATGAGACACACTGTTTATAATGCACTTCTATGGGGGAAAAAAAAAAAACACTGCCAGTTTCACTAGGACAATACTTTAAAGATATGCTACATAGATCTGTGCCATTATCTCTCTAAGAATCAGATGACTCTCTGATTTAAACTGTACAGCTTGATGTTTGATAGAAAATCCTTTCACTTACATCTCAGGAACAACCTTTCTTAGGTTCCATAAAGCATTTGGTGGTTATTTATAAAAAAATAAGAGATTGAGATCATTCCTCCAACAAAGAGGAGTTCCCAAAAATCAAATTTATGCTCCATGACTTCATTTCAGTGTAATTCTGCACACACAATATTTTTATTGGCACAAAATTTACATACAATGAATACACAAATTAGTTTCAACAAATGTATGTCCATTTCATGAACTACAGTAAAGTAGAATTCATACTGATCACTTATGGTATGCAATTCTTTATCAATTCATTAAGTGTTCTTATGCACCTTTCAGTCAGTCAATCATCATGCTTCCCTCAACAGGCAAGGCAGTTTTGCTTTCCGCTACCATACATTACTTTTGCCAGTCCTGGGAATTCATATGTACAGAATCATACAGAATGTATTCCTTTGTACATGGCTTCTTTCAATTAATTTAATGTTTCTAATATTCATCCATCCTGTGAACACTATTATTCTCTTTTATTGCTGAGAATTCTGTTGTAGGAATTTTACCATGGTTTGTTTATTCATTCTTCCGCTGGTGGACAATACTCTAGTGTCTTAGTCCATTTGGGATGCTACAACTAAAATACCATAGACCGGTTTGTGGTTTATCAACTACAGAAATTTATTTCTCGTAGTTCTAGAGGCTGGGAAGTTCAAGATCAAAATCCTGACACAACTGTAGTCTAGTGAGGGGCCTACTTGACAATTCAGTCTTTTTTCCTCTGCATCTTTATCATGAAAAGGACAATGGAGATCTCTGAGGTCTATTTCCTAAGTGTACTAATCCCATTAATCAGAGTATGGTTTGCATGATCTAATACTTCTCAAAATCCCTGCCTCATAATGCCACCGAACTGGTAATTAGGTTTCAACATACAAAATAAGGGGGAAAGGGAATACATAAACAGTCAGTCTATACCAGGCTGGTTCCAAAATGTGAGTTACTGCAAATAAAGCTAATATAAACATTCTTACATAAATGCTTAGGTAAATATATGCTTTCATTTTTCTTATTCCTTCCAGTGAAAATACTGTATGGATCATGGGGCCATCTTTAACTTTATGAGGCACTGCCAGAAAGTTTTCCAAAGTAGTTCTATCATTTTATATTTCCCCCAAAAAACAAAACAAACAAACAAAAAAACAAAACATGAACTCTAATTTTTCAGCCTAGAGTTTAGCCTTTTTTTTTAAATATTTTTTTTAGTTGTAGATGTACACAATATCTTTATTTATTTATTTTTATGTGGTGCTGAGGATCGAACCCAGTGCCTCACACATGCGAGGCAAGCGCTCCACCACTGAGCCATAATCCCAGCCCTAGAGTTTAGCCTTTTTGATGGGTAGCCATTTGTATACCTTCTTTTGTTTCTGCATATTTTAACTGGATCTCTTTTTAAGCCTGATCTGCAGGAGTTACTTACATATCCTATATATAAGTCTTTTATCAGAAATATGTAAATTCATCAGAAATATGTAAATTCAAAACCACATGAAAAATATGTATTTTCAAAACCACAAAAACTGTGTCAGAACTACCACCTAGCCCGAGCAACTCTTAAGATGTTATCAACTATAAGATATAGTCCAGTTTCAGAGAAATTAAATCATGAAAAATAAACGTACACTGTAGTATAATAATGTACATAAGGTTCTATCTAACTAATTAAACCAAGGTATAATCAGAGTGCTATATGTGACAGCATTATTAGTTTGGCTACATTAGATCACTGTCAATTATCAATATATCTAGCTCTATTACAACTCCATTCTCAGAAACATGAATGACAGAAATGATCAGATGAAAAAAAATTTGAAGGTGTTATAGAAAATAGGGCACAGATTAAACCTATCAAGTTCTAATTAAATGTCAGTCTTGGGCTGGGGATGTGGCTCAGTGGTATAGTGCTTGCCTAGAAAGTATGAGGCCTTGGGTTCAATCCCCAGAACCACACACACACACACACCATTCCAGTCTTAAAATAGCCCACAGTAGGGCTGGGGTCATAGCTCAGTGGTAGAGTGCTTTGCCTAGCATATGTGAGGCACGGAGTTTGATTCTCATCACCACATGTAAATAAATAAATAAAATAAAGGTCCACCGACAGCTAAAAAAATATTTTTTTTAAAAAAGCACATAATAGTACTTTATTTCTATGCCTCTACTTGCACAGAAGTTTGAACAAGTAAGTTGTGGTCTATCAATCAAAAATACTGTAGTTGTCTATTTATAAAGTGGCAACCAATATTTAAACATGAATAAAATAATTTTGGCTTCCTAGGCTACCAAATGTTTAATATATCTCTAGAAGTGTATTTAAGCATTTATCTGATCTTAAATTTAAGCCATATTTATTTCACTATCAATTTATCTTTTTTATTCAAAGCAGCATTCAATATTCTACAATTTAAAAAGTCTTTGTTTTTTTATATAGTAATTTACATAATTTGCAATCTCCCTACTAGATTTCAGGTTTTTTGAAGACAAAGCCAGTCACTCAGAGATGACATTCATACCTACTAGCATACTGCTCAGCAATCTGCATATGGTCAGATAATGGATAAACTGAAAACTCTCTGTGGAAGAATTATTCAGATGAAACTTTGTAGCTTAAGATTTCTAAGTGTTCAGCTGGGCGCAGTGGCCTACAATCCCCATGGCCAGGGAGCCTGAGGCAGGGGACTAGCAAGTTTTGAGGCCAGTCTCAGGAACTCTTTTAAAGAGACCCTGTCTCAAAATTTAAAATAAACAGGGCTGGGGATTGGGGATGGGGCTTAGTGGTAAAAACATTTCTGGGTTCAATCCCCAGTACCAAAAAAAAAAAAAAACTACTTCTAAGTATTCTGACTTCTACTCAGGAATTGTGACAACTGTATTTCTATGTACATATTGAAAACGGTTTAAGGAACAATGAATTAACATGAGTTAACATTAACAAAATTATGACCTTTAAAAACTGTCTTTTATTCTGTTTTTGGTATGATAATATGACAGACTTACCAAGTAATTAGAACATATCCAAAGGGAAAAAAATAAAAAATTTATGAATTAAATATTTAAAAAAATTTTAAAGGCATCTTTGAGCTAGCTACAAGAAATAAAAAATGTTTGGACAAAAATGAGTGAAGAAGGGAATGCAAAGAAGAATAATGACACTGGAGTCTGCTAACCACAGAAGTCACTTAGAAACCAATTAAATCTCATCTTTGTTATTCACGTTTTACTAGTCTCCTAGAACAGGAAACTGAGCTACAAACAGGCTCAATGTAGGGAATCTAAATGGAGTTCCTTTCCTCATAAAGAGGAACTCAAGGCAACAGTAAACTAGAAATAAAACCACTACCCATCTTTGTTCCTCTCTCTATTCCAAGCCTTAACCCATACTCTGGCATTTGCAAAGAAAAATGTTTCAAAACTATATATACGGTAAGAATAACATCTGAATGTTAAAAATCTCTAACTGAAAATTTAATTTAAAATGATGCTACATTGGTAATACCACCAGGGGCTTATTTAGCAATCTTCTCTGTAACACTTCCACATTTGCTTGAAACTCAAAGAATGTGCACAGGAAAAAATTCCAAGGAATATCTAAAAAGATAAGAGCCAAATCTTTCAGAAATGTGACAATTCACAGATTCCCTCTAACAAATCCCAGTGTGATGTATAAAAAAGAAGTCCATATTTAAGTATAGCAGATAAATTTAACATAAATGTTTAAAGAAACCACACAAAGCAGATGTCCTTCAGAGGGCTGATTATCTTACTAACTTATCATCACCAACAAAGGAAGCTAGGAGATAGGACAAGAGTATATTCCATGTTCTGAGGAAAAAAAGTAAATAAATCCTATATTATTTTCCAAAGTGGCTGTACCATTTTGTACTGTCTGTGGTTGTTGGGAACAAGAACTATTTTCATTTGAATATAAGTTCCAGTAATTGTTCTGTCTGCTTTCTTTCCCAATGGCTATTTCCCAGGTCACAATAGTTTCCTCATGGGCATGAGCAGAACAGTATTTGGTGAATGCAAGGGAAACCCTCTTCCACATTTTTGGAGCATTCTCTGTGTGCAATCTCTTCTACTTGGAACCTTGCCCTGGGAAACTACTATCATGGCCAGAATCATATGTTTCATCTAATCAGTTTGTCATGTTTGTAGAAGTAAAATGCATCTTTTAATATTTCCTTAATTATATTATTTAGGATGCTAAAGGTTAAGCTGAATTTTATTTTTTTTCTTTCATATACTTATTGATGAGCTGGAAAATTGAAGAATCCTCCATTTTACATAAAACCAAATAGAATCTATGCCAACTTGAACTATGGGTTACAGCCAGCACTGTAATTGTGTGAAGGAGGTTTCAATTATGCATTAATTACATAGCAAAGCCTCCAGCTGACTCAAACGGTAGGGAAGATGTCAGTTGCAATGAGGTGTTAAACAATGAAGGGAGTGATTTAAACTTGGAAGAAAAACTAGGCATGATCTATCCTAAAAATGTGGTCTGTTTAATTGTTTGGCTTCTCTGTAGTAAGGCTACAAAGAGAAAGACACTAAAGTTTCCTTTATAATTTCTTTCTACTAGAAATATTAGACTTTGTAATGTATTAAGATGAACACTGAAAATATGGGAAATGAAGAACTAAAGACAGAATTTTAACATTCTTCAAACAGCCAAACATATTCATAAAAAATAAAGAGTTGTCAATTACTAAAAATTGTGAAAAATAGATAATGCCGAATTTGCACATCATAAAAATGAGTTCAAAGGAGCCTTAAAGATCACCTGGTCCAAAAATAGTTAAGGTGTACAACACTAAATATAAGCTAGGTACAGTGACGCATGTCTGTAATCCCAGCAGCTAGGAAGGCTGAGGAAGGAGGATCACAAGTACAAAGATAGCCTCAGCATCTCAGAGAGATCCCGTGTCTAAATAAAAAATATAAAAAGGGCTGGGGATGTAGCTCAATGGTAAGCACCCCTGGTTTTAATCCCTAGTACCAAAAAACAAAACCAATAAATAATAAAACTCTCAATATTAAATTAATGAAGCTTCATGGGAACCTAAGTCAAATTCCAGGTGTAGCAATAACTATTATTTATCAAAAACAAAGAAATATAATAACATAGACACATTAAAATAGCAGTCTCAAAAAAATTCTCTATCACACACACAAACACAAATGCTGAATTTCAGATATATAAGTCCCCCATTCTCTAATTTTCTGTGTTCTCTTCTCCCTTTTTCTTTCCTCAAACATTTACTTAATATCCATTTTTAGGCAAACACTGTTTAAAACAATGTAGCTACAAATAAGAATAGAATAACAAGCTTTTTTCCTCTGAAGAACTCGAAATTTATTTTGAAAAACTCAAAAGTAGACCAGTAGATCAGACAGGGAAAGGATCGCCAGAAAGAAAACAGACGCATGTCTTATTTCACAGATTATAAAGATTATAATTTTACTATATTAGGAGGGGGAGAGGAAACATGTATGCTCATACAAATGCTCATGTGGCCAGGCAAAGATGGTCACGCCTATAATGCCAGTGACTTGGGGAGGCTGAAAAAGGAGACAAGCAAGTTCAAAGCTAGCCTCAGCAACGGCCAGCCGCTAAGCAACTCAGTGAGACCCTGTCTCTAAATAAAATAAAAAATGAGGCTGGGGATGTGGCCCAGTGGCCAAGTACCCCTAAGTTCAATCCCCTGTATCAAAAAAAACCACTGAACATTTTTTTTAAAAAGCAGTTAATGCAATCCATTTTGCATGGGTTTGAGTTTCCATTATATTATCAAAATTAAATGAATAAAACAATGTATAGATATACTTTTATGTGCTAGGTTACCTATTTTTATAAAGAAATTATTTAAATTGAAGGCACTTTCTAAAACTGAATTTTGTGTGTAGTAAAGCTTGAAATGAGTGAATAATAATTTATTTGGTTTCATTTCTCATCAGTTCTAAGTTATTCCAGAGTCAGATGATGTTTTCTTCTAGGAGGGGAGGTTGCTTTTATTTTCCTCCTTAAATAATTATCATTTACTGAGAAAGAAGTCAGAAAATCTATATACTTCTTTTGAATATTATTTATGTTGTTAAATAAACATTTTCCTAGTTATCACTGGAAATATTTTATACAAAACAGAACATTAGACCTTTCAGATTATAAAATCTTATCATTATTGTAACACTGAAGTTAGGGCTTAAATTCTGTAGAGGAGTTTATCTTGTTTTTGATGGTTATCACATAACTCTCAGGACCAAAATAAAACTCAATTTCTTAATGTAAATGTTAGGTGTCTCCACTGTCCAAAGGGCAAAACTATTAAACTGGTGTTCTATTAAACTGGTGTTCAGGAGATCTGATTTTATTTCCTGCTTTGCAACTCACTGGCAGAATTAAATAAAAGGCCAAATAGCCTTTAAGGTTCTTTCATCTCAGTATTTTCAACCAGGAATTAGTCAAATTAAATGTATTCTGCATCTTTTAGGTCCCAAATTGTGGAAAATAATAAATTTCAACTATCTCTTCAAGAAAAGGCACTATCATGTGTATTCTCACTAAAATCATATAATTTGTGAGAGGTGCTACATAAAGCTTTTAATGATTGATAACTGTTCAGGTCTGATTTGATTCTAAACCTATCCTCAAGATGTGATTCATACTTGTGAAGTACCAACGGACATTATATTTTTCACTATACCTTGAAATATATGGTATTGAAACTGCTTTTTATAAGTGCTAGAACAAATTCTATTTTATCAGTTGAAATGAATGACCCAACCCACTAGCACCACAATCATGAGTTTCTAGAAGGTTAGGTTGTGATGTGTTTGTCTATATAATAATTCATTCTTTAAACTGCTATACAGATGTTTGTTCCCAATATATGCAGCAATCCCCCAAGCAAGTTATCACTAGATTACATCTGAATCTCTTAGCAGAAGTATCAGCAAAACTGATAAAAGATTATAAAATATTTTGCATTTTTAATTCTCCTCAGGTACAACTCAAACTTAATGAAACAGCATGAATTAAATCTGTTGTTGCTGTTACAGATTAATGTACATCTAGCAACAGATGAATAACAGTATCTAAAATAGATTAAATATATCTTATGAACTTCTAGTTCCAATAATGCAGTATACTCGATAGTATAAAACCTGCCACTTTATAAACACCCAGAAATTCTAGATAAAATATAATAAATACATGAAATGCAAAACAGCTGAGCTAGAAAGAAAATCATCATTTCTATATGGAAAAAAACTGACAACCCATCCAGTGCACTGTTGTTGCAGAGAAACTGTATACATTCATATTTTTTGGTTTTACCACACTCAAAAAGGTTTTACCACAAAAGGAACTGAAACTGAAACCTGCAAAAAGTCACATTATCAATTGAGGGGGAAAAAGGAGTTTCTAATCAATGTCAAAGAAGCCTGTCTATCTTTATCTGACTCTTTAATAGGGGAAGAAAAAGAACTCCTAGATGATTTGTGGGCTCAGAGTCAATCTCCATGTCACTCAGGACTAATCTGAATTTGAATTTATACTACCCTAGTAAATTAGAAATTCTCAAGTTGAGAATTTAACACAAAAATTAAGTCTTTGGATATTCTTGGAACATCTGGCAAAAAGAATCACAAAATTACTGGAAAAACATATCTTCAACCAGTAATTTCCTCAAATAAAATCATGTTAAAAGATTACGGGGGCTGGGATTGTGGCTCAGCAGTAGAGCGCTTGCCTTGCATGTGTGAGGCACTGGGTTCGATCCTCAGCACCACATAAAAATAAAGATATTTGTGACCATCTACAACTAAAACAAATATTTAAAAAAAAAAAAAAGATTACTAAGCAGCAGTTCCAATTTATAAAAAACATCAAGATTAAATGACTTGCAGGCTGGAGTTGTGGCTCAGTGGTAGAGTGCTTGCCTAGCACGTGTAAGGGGCTGGGTTTGATTCTCAGCAACACATAAAAAACGGCATGGTACTGGCACCAAAATAGACACGTCGACCAATGGTATAGAATAGAAGACACAGAGACGAACCCACTTACATACAGTTACCTTATACTAGATAAAAGAGCCAAACACGTACACTGGAGAAAAGACAGCCTGTTCAACAAATGGTGCTGGGAAAACTGGAAATCCATATGCAGCAAAATGAAACTAAACTCCTATCTCTCACCATGCACAAAATTCAACTCAAAGTGGATCAAGGACCTGGGAATCAGACCAGAGACTCAACGCTTAATAGAAGAAAAAAAAAGGCCCAAATCTTCATCATGTCGGATTAGGACCATACTTCCTTAACAAGACTCCTACAGTACAAGAAGTAAAATCAAGAATCAACAAATGGGATGGATCCAAACTAAAAAGCTTCTTCTCAGCAAAAGAAATAATCAATGAAGTAAACAGAGAGCCGACATCCTGGGAACAAATCTTTGCCACACACACATCTGACAGAGCACTAATCTCCACGATATATAAAGAACTCAAAAAACTTAACACCAAAAAAACTAACAACCCAATCAATAAATGGGCCAAAGAGCTGAACACAAACTTCACAGAAGAAGACATACAATCCATCAACAGACATATAAAAAATGTTCAACATCTTTAGCAATCAGAGAAATGCAAATCAAAACTACCCTAAGATTCCATCTCACGCCAGTCAGAATGGCAATTATCAAGAATACAAACAGCAACAAGTGTTGGCGAGGTTGTGGGGGAAAAGGCACGCTCTTACATTGCTGGTGGAACTGCAAATTGGTACAACCAATCTGGAAAGCAGTATGGAGATTCCTTAGAAAACTTGGAATGTAACCACCATTTCAGCCTGCTATCCCACTCCTCGGTCTATACCCAGAAGACTTAAAAACAGCGTACTACAGTGCTGCAGCCACTTCAATGTTTATAGCAGCTCAATTCACAATAGCTAAACTGTGGAAACAACCAAGATGCCCTTCGATAGATGACTGGATAAAGAAATTGTGGTATATATACACAATGGAATATTACTCAGCAATAAGAGAGATTAAAATTATGGCATTTGCAGGTAAATGGATGGAGTTGGAGAATATCATGCTAAGTGAAGTAAGCCAATCTCAGAAAACCAAATGCCAAATGTACTCGTTGGTAAGTGGATGCTGATCCAAAATGGGGGGAAGGACATGGGAACAATGGTGGATCTCTGTGCACAGGGATGTAAAGGGGGAGGGTTCATGGGGATAGCAAAGGTGGTGGAATATGATGGTCATAATAACCCTAACTTTATGTATGACTGCATATATGTTGTGATTCTATACAACTTACAACTAGAGAATTGATATGTTATCCTCTATCCATGTACAATGAATCAACTTGCACTGTTAACATGTAAGCCTAAATTAAAAAAATTAAAAAAAAAAAACCAAATAAATAAAATAAAATAAATTAAATGACTTGGGTACATAAAACAAATGGATAATTTAACAACTTTTATTTCATTAAATACTTAAAGTACTAAACACTATGAAAATGTTATAGCACAATATAGTTAACCCCCCTCTCTAGCTAGTAATTATATTACCTCTCCTATCCCCCCCAAATATTATATATTTTGAACTCTTCTATTTTCCTTCTCGATATGACAAAAAGCACTCTGACAGAAGAAATCCTTGAGCTCTCTTTGTTTCTCAGTAGCCATGAACTGAGCAGCTTTCCTCCTTCGTGTCCTCTACCATGGTGTTCTATCTGACCTCATGCCCAGAGCAATAGATACGGCCACACATGGACTGAGACCAAACTGAAAGTGTAAGCCAAAATAAACTTTTCTTCCTGTCCTAGCAATGAAAAGCTGACTAACACATGTTTATTAGGACAAACTGAGTACAATTATGACTGTAGTCCTTTTAAAAAGGAAATATGGATGAGATACTTAAAATTTCCAAGTTAATAAGCATTTGTAAATTTTAACATAGGGTGTATGCTTCATTTTCAATTCTTTTGTCTTATATATTGAAAGAATCTTCATTTGCTTTGGAAACATTTTAAGGTCTTCAGGGAAAAATCAAAACATAATGCGATGGGGATGTGGCTTGAACAAGGTTGCAGGTTTAATCCCATGAACTGTGTCCAAAACAAAACCAACAACATAATTCATTTTAAGAGTTAATGCAATAGTATCCTTTTCATTAGGACTTCAGCTAGCTTTTCTGTAAATTTCTCTAAAGAGTGCAGATATAAAAATTATACATGAAAATTTATACTTTAGCTATCAAGTAAAATTTTATTTTTGTTTTCTCCAAATAATACTGAATCAGTAACCACTACATATCAATGCCCTATAAAAAGACTTCTTAAAAATTACTTACTTCAGATCTTGTAGAAGGTCTTTTGCATTAAGCATGGTTATTAAAGAGGTGGTAGCTGCAGGAATTATGATGATGGGTGTTCGAGATCCTGGAAGGAGATAATTTTAAAGGTAACAAATTTATTATTATTATTATTAATGCTTATTATTAAAAAGAATTGTACTTACTTTACTAAAAATTAAAAGCTAATAAACGTACAATTTTAATTTTGGGGGGGAAGGGAAGGTTTTACCGGGGGATTTTGAACTCAGAGGCCCAACCACTGAGCAACATCCCCAGCACTATTTTGTATTTTTTATTTAGAGACAGGGTCTCATTGAGTTGCTTAGTGCCTTGCCATTGCTGCGGCTGGCTTTGAATTTGTGATCCTCCTGTCTCAGCCTCTCAAGCCACTGGGATTACAGGTGTGCGCCACACTGTCCAGCACAATTTTAATTCTTTTGAGCTAAAAAAAAAAAGTATATATTAAGCCTGGGGATGTGGCCCATTGGTAAAGTACCTTTCCCCAGCACCAAAATATACGTATGTAGACACACATATACATATTTGAAGCCAACAATAAAAATATTTAATCATCAGTATAATTTGAGCACTAAGAAGAAATGATACCAACCACACATATTTGATATAGCTCCACAGTAGTATTAGCCCTTGTTTTGCAACCTAGTTCATATACATTTACTTTTGTTTTTTTTAAATATTTTTTTAGTTGTAGTTGGACACAATATCTTTATTTTTTTTATTTTTATGTGGTGCTGAGGATCGAACTCAGTGCCTCACGCATGCGAGGCAAGCGCTCTACCACCGAGCTATAATCCCAGCCCATATACATTTACTTTTTAAAGTAAATTTAAAATCATATGCATAACCTCACCTTTCTTCTGATTTGGGGGAGGTCTTGCTTGAGAAACTATAAGGAGGATGAAAAAAAATCACAATTGAGTTTTATAAAAACTAAATTCTTATTTTCAAATTTAAAGAATGCCTACATATTATTTGTGGTAAATATTACTTATATTCACATATCACTAGTTGTAAAATAAAAAACATACAAAACATCTTCTTAAATAATGCTATTTCTCCGCTTCATAAAAATATTAAAATGCCTTAGCATTACTCAACAATCTGTAGTCACAAGAAGAGTAGATGTATTACACCGCACTGTAATACGTTCATGGAAATTCAAGTCTGGCAAGCAAAGAAATAATTGGATAATTATTATCCATGTTATAAATGTAGAAATATTAAATACTATGGAAAATGGTAATACATCTAATTTGAATGAAAGAGAAAGGAATTGTTGAGAGTCAAGATCTAAAATATTTCTTTTTTTTCCTTTTTCTAAAATTGTTTTTTGGTTTTTGTTAAGAGAGAAAAAGAGCTTTAAGAACAAGCATATTTGAAGGGCTATATAATCTGGAAATGATCTCACTATTAAGTAATTATGATTATATTATAAAAACACAAATATATACATATCCTTTTTGCTATTTATATATGTAACAAACTTTAAAATGGAATGACATAATAGTAATAACAGCTTAATACATGATGGATATTTGTGATTAAAAGTGCTGCATGTTCAATTTTCAGTACTTATCCATATAATAAAATTTTATCAGTTGTTTTCTATGTTCCATACGCCATGCCATTTTTTTAAATCACAAAAATAACAATTTAGAGGATTTAATATTCTGATTCAACCTGTACAATTCTACAATGGGGAACATAAGACAAAAGCACCTGTAAAGACTGTGAAACTATTAGCACAAAAATGCTTTGTATATAATGCATGAAAAAAAAATTTTTAAATCATTTAGGAGGTTAGAGAGAACTCAGATGGACTTCAGAACATGACAAGAGACTTTAAATGTATTGCAGTTGTATAAAGCAAGCTCACTCAAAGAAGTAGGAAAGTCAAATTAGATTATGTAAGATTAGAGGTAAAAAGAACTATACGTAAGAACTATAATTTAGCTGATGTACAGTTGTTACAGTAAGATGGTTTAACAGTTCTGAAACCACTGTGTTTACAGACACTGGAATTAAGTGATTGGTAGACAGTAGGGAAAAATATCTAATTCAATGTCAGTTCTTATAGATTCTACCTTACCTTTAAAGGGAATCACACAAAACAAACATTTTAACTTATTTTTCATACTCTTCTGTAGGGAGATTTCATTGTGACAAAACATTAGGGCTGGGCTTATGGCTCAGTGGCAGAGCACTTGCCTAGCACATGTGAGGAACTGGGTTCGATCCTCAGTACCACATTAAAAATTTTTTAAAAATTGAAAAAAAAGATATCATGTATAACTAAAAAATATTTTTTAAAAAACATGATTCAGTAGAATGATCTTTCCACCCACAAATATAAGCTCAGACACATACATATTTGTCATCATCACATTTTTCTTCTGAGAAAAAAACAGTAAAATTGTCTTAAATCATTTTTAGAATTAGAGCTTACAAATTAATCTGATTCATTAGAATCATCTGGTATATAATACAGTTTCAGTTTATATCTGTCATAGGTAAAGAAATGACAAGATGGGGGCGGAGGTTGTGGCTCAGTGGCAGAGTGCTTGTCTCGCATGTGTGAAGCACTGGGTTCTACCCTCAGCACCACATAAAAATAAACAAAACAAAATAAAAATACTGCGTCCATGTATAACTAAAAAATATTTAAAAAAAAAGAAATGGCAAGATGAACAGATGAATGGGTACACAGGAGAGAGAAGATACTATTGTGTGTAACTAAAGGGAATGACAAGAAAGGGCAGACGAAGGGGGAAAGGAGGAGCAAAGAACAAATGCCAATGTCATTTCAGCCACAATTTATTTCTTCCCTTTTTTATTTTATTTTTTTGGTGGGGGGGGGAGTGGGAAGGTGAGGGGTACGTAATGAATTCACTGAATTCAAGAATTTAGGAAAGTATTTACTAAAATAAAGAATGAGAAGACAAAACACAAGAAACAATGGCAAGGTATCCCTTGCCACTGCCTGGGCAAATTAACTTGGCAAGTTGATTAACCATGCTCAGCCTCACTGTCCTCAACCTGTAAAAACAGACTACTACAGTTCTACATCCTGGTGAGAATTTTAAAAACAGTAATACATGTTAACAAGTTAACATGTTAACACAAGTCCTTAGGTGGGTCATAGTATATATCCACCATTCACTGAACTCTGAAGCTAAAGCTGGTGATAACTGCTGCTGCTTCTACTCCAGTACTTAAGCAAATGCAATGACTACAGATTTGCAAGCCAAGAAAAATTATATAAAAAAATTACCATTGTTACTTTGTTTGGTTTCAAATTATTACATCCTTCACTTAAAAATTTATTCAGAGCCTAAGTAAAAGGTACTCTACTAAGTTATTATTAAATGGAAAATAAAAGAGAAATAAGCCTTGCCCTCAAAGAGCTTCTCAGGAGAATAGGGGAGCCAGACCGCAAATACACAGATTTGAACACAAAAGGAACATTAAGGAACAAAATATATGCACCTGCAGAGAAGTATCCTACAGAATGCTTAGGAAAAGCCTCTAAAAGGAAGCAACTATCCAGGCATAATGGTCATGCCTGTAATCCCTGCGGCCTGGGAGGCTGAGGAAGGAGAATAGTGAGTTCAAAGCCAGCCTCAGCATTTTAGTCAGGCACTTTATAACTGAGTGCGACTCTGTCTCTAAATAAAATATTTTAAAAGGCTAGAGATATGGTTCAATGGTTAAGCACTCTGGGAAAGGAAGGAAGGAAGAAGAAAGCAACTAGCTGGGTGTGGTGGCTATAATCCCACCTGCTCAGGAGGCTAAGGCAGGAGGATTACGAGTGCAAAGCCAGCGTCAGCACAAGTGAGGCATTAAGCAACTCAGTGAGAACTTATCTCTAAATAAAAAATACAAAATAGGGCTGGGGACGTGGCTCAGTGGCTGAATGCCCGTGTTCAACCCCTGGTACTCCACCTTCACTCTCCAAAAAGAAAGCAAATAAATTTCAAATGAAATTTGAAGGATGAAAAGGAGCAAACTAGCAAAGAATTGTCCATGGGAATGTCTGCAAAATGCCAAAGGCAGGAAGAAGCTGCTAGGCTTTTGGACATGAAACAAGGCAAATGTGTACATCACAGGAAACAAGGCGAATGTGTAGACCACAGAGAATCAAGAAAAGCAAAAGATATCTATAAAGTAACCAATTCACATAGGGACTTTTGTATAATACTAAATTTGTATTTATTTTGTTTTTCATTTTTTGAGATGAGGTCTCACTAATCTGTCCAGGCTGGTCACAAAATTCCTGGCTCAAGTGATCCTCCCACCTCTGACAAGTAGCTGGGACTAAAGGTATGTGCCACCATGCCTGGCATAATTTTGTATTTAAGTGCCACTGGAAACTCCTATAACTTTTAAGGCAGAAAATGATGTGACTTGATCTTCATGTCACACCTTCTGCAAAAGAAAACCAATAGATCCAGGCAAGGGACCAAAGGGGGACAAGACTGAAAGAAGAAAGTTCAGTAAGGACTATTAAAATAATCTACAATTTGGGTATCCCTTAAATTTTATGTGATTTAAGGACAAATTTTCATTTTTTAAAATTTCAATTAATCTCAGGCTGAGTGAAAACAAAAGAGGCAGCAACAATGAATTACTAAAAAGATAAACATGCACTCAGATGCTATGACAGTATTTTACCCTCAATTTCTATATGCACCTTGTTTAGGGTCAAAAAAATAAAAAGGTTATGAACACTGGACAATTTAAGATACACTGGTCTACAGAAATGATCATCTTGAGTTGCAGCAGCAAGGGTAAAGAAAAACAGATGAAGTAGGGATTTGTAAATATTTGTAGATAAATCTGGCAAGAATCCACTGACAGATTAAGAAAAGGGTAAGGAAACGTGAACAATAAATAACAACA
>PVHX01004730.1:57161-121655 GCA_004024805.1 Geosciurus inauris
AGCAGTAAAAAGAGTAACTCAGTGAGACCCTGTCTCTACATAAAACACAAAATAGGGCTGGGGATGTGGCTCAGTGGTTGAGTGCCCCTGAGTTCAATCTCTAGTACCAAAAAAAAAAAAAGATGTCTAGTTGAAGATACAAATTTGGAAATCATCGGCACATAGATTTAAAACTATAGAATGAGGGGCTGGGATTGTGGCTCAGTGGTAGAGCGCTTGCCTTGCATGCGTGAGGCACTGGGTTCGATACTCAGCACCACATAAAAACAAATAAAGAAAGAAATTGTGTCCATCTACAACTAAAAAAAATGTTAAAAAAAAAAAAAACTATAGAATGAGTGTAGAAGTACTTCAACAAGCATCTGGGTTATGACTGGGTGTTAAATCAAAATTATATAAAATACACAGGTGATCTACTCACCTCAGAACATCTAAGAATTAAAAATAAAGATGGAAGTATGGTTTGTGTGTGCATTAGAAAACAAAGGAAAAGGGTATGTTCAAGAGATTTAATCAAGCTATAAAAAGGAAATAATAGTGAGTACTATGCCCTATCCAAGTTTATAATTTTTAATCCATTGGAAAAATTGGATTAAACAGTATTCATTGTTAGTTATACTTCCTAAAGGAATTTAGTTTGGGAGTTTTAAAAGTGTTTAATTGTAAAATGTTTAAAATGTTTTATTTGCCTGTATGTTTTCCCTAGAACACTATTCAGTGAAATGATAGAATTAAGTAAACATTTGACAGAAAAAAAAATTAAAACTTTTAAATGTTCAAAAATGGAACTCTGTGCTTTAGGTGCTTCATTCAACCAAAGAATCGGTGGTTCAGTCTCTCATCCTGAAAAGATCCAAACTCTACCTAATAAAAATAATAAAATCCCTCATATACTGCAAATTATACTGCCAAGTATGTTTTGGGTATTCATGGGTTTTTTTGTTTTGTTTTGTTTTATTTTAACAGATTAAAAAAATAGCAATATAAGTGAACATGTCAAACATTAAACAATATCCCTTCAAAACTGGGCAACACTCCATAAGCAAATGCACTTAACATTTCTGCAGCAAAACAAAAACATTCACAAATTAATCAGGACAAATAAAGATTTCAAATTGCTAATATCCATTCAAATAATTTCTTATTGACAAACAAATGCTAAAGACTAATTTCTCTTAGAATGGTGGATAAGCATTGTGGACAGATAGGTGTCATCAAGAGTAAATGGAAGGAAAAAGAGAGTTCACATGGATATGCATAGGAATACCTGAATTATTATGAGATTTAGTTCAGATTAAGTTCCATCAATTTAATCTCGACTGCACTTTGGTAGACCAAGTAAAAAAGTATACTGAAAATTAAGAGTTGAAAGGACTTAGAACCTCTTTTTTTACATGATTTCCCTCAAGATCATATAAGAACCTAGCCCCAAGAACTACATTCTATCAAACACACTTGAACAGAATGTCTTCCCCTACTCCTCTCTTATGTATGCTGACTTTGAGAAAATATGAAATGAAGAAATTTTATTTATTTATTTTGATGGCGCTAGGGATTGAACCCCGGCCACTAAGTACTATCTCCAGCCCCCAGACCCCTTTTTAAAAACACTTTTAAATTTTTTTTATTTTAGTAGTACATGGACACAATATATTTATTTATTTATTTTTATGTGGTGCTAAGGATGGAACCCAGTGCCTCACGCATGCGAGGCAAGCGCTCTACCACTGAGCTACAATCCCAGCCCTCCAGCTCCTTTTTAAATTCTATTTTGAGGTAAGATCTTAAGTTGTTGAGGCTGGCCTGAAACTTGCAATTCTCCTGCTTCAGGCCCCTCAAGTAGATGGGATTACATGAGCAACCACACTCCACAACTGGAGACAATTTTAAATCACAGAACACCAATCTGGGTAAGAATACTCAGGTAGTGATTTCTTTACCTTTTACATAATTTCTGAATTTCTCATGTGATCTTCCTTAGAATGATAAACCACAACCCCTGTCCCACCCTTCCAAATAAAAACAATTCTGTGTCTATGATTCACTTGCTTCCACAGTATTTGTATACTTAATAGGTAGTATTCCACTCCTTCATCCCTATTTCCTTCACTTTTTCTTCCTTCCTGAAAAGAGCTCCTTTAGCCTCTTCTAAGTTCTGGCAAAGAGCCTAATAAATGGAAGGCATTTAAATATCATCTATTGAATTTAACTGTTCTTCCTTATACTCACAATGGCTTTTGGTGTGGCCATCCACAGTTCTGTCATCTAAAATAAATTACACCCAACTACACCTATAATATGGCTGATAGACCATTCCTCTCCTCCTCAAAATAAAAGGTATGACAAAGACTTCAAGCAAACCCACTATGAAGGTATGTGTGTCAGTGAGAAAGACAAAAAGAGACAGACAGACAGACACACACACACACACACAGTCTAATCATCTAAGAAGAGTATGGATGAAGGACATAGTGAAATTGTGTGCAAAAACATTTCAATATAAGTCGCATATAATCTTAATACCATTCTTCCAGCACATCCAGAAATACTTAATATTTATAATGTACATAATTTTAAAATGCTTATCTGGGAAAGTACAATGAATAAAATGATATCCAAGTCTGTACTGTTAGCACTGCCAAATTTGTGAGAAATATCACCTAGTAAATTTCTTGCCTATGCCTTTCCAATGCTTTTCATTTTCTTTATTGTCACTTGTGACACACTGAGGTTAAAAAGGAAGTAAGTGTAGGCTATCATTGAAGTTACGCTAAACATTAAAAAAAAAAAACATTATTTTTTGAAAACCAAAACACTTATAATGATACAATATTGGTATCTACATGCACCTTTAAAGATCATTCTTTTTAGGTACTAGGAAAAGTAACTTGGATGCTATCTTTACTTAACATATCTTTTAAAACTCCTAAGAACTTTTTGTGCTCAAATTCTAAACATCAAAGCTGCACATCAGTCTATTAAAATTATGATGCTCTGCTTCTGTATGGAAAAAAAAAATCACATTTGCACATACGACCATGAACCTAGGATAGAGAATTGTGAGACAAGGAAAACACATCAACAGTCTTTTAAAACATTTCGAAATGATTTTAAATGTTTTTAGACTCTTCAACTATACCTATTTATCAGGTAAATATTCTTATGGTATAACTTTAAAAATATGGTGCTATAAAACCTATTTTAGTGTTACATACTATTTTATCAGTGACCTTTAAATCAAATTGGGGAAAATATCACTTCAAGTAAAGAATATAAAATCCAGTTGAGCTGGGAAATAAACAATGTAGCGCACTTTTTATTTTAGCTTTTTTATGTTTCTATGCTAAGAATACAAAGATTTATTAATGATGCTGTTTAAAGTTTAGCAAGCATAGTATGAATATTATCATAGTTTTGAGATCTGCTTCATTAATACTGATATTCAACTTGAAGAATAAAGAACTGCCAATGTATCTTATGTAAAATTTCAGTTTCTGAAAAATAACAAAAACCAGTTTCATATTTTTACCTGGTCTTGGTACTGGCTGTGCTGCAGGAGTCTGAGTCTTACGGGCAGATGCACCTTCCTTTAAAAGAATAAAGATTTACATATGACATCAAAGTTCCTTTATATAATAAATACTTTATTACCAAAAAAAAACAAATCTTGTCTCTCTCAAACAAGACCTAAGAGTTTGAAAAATTAAAAGAAAAAGAAAGAAACTCTTTATTAGTCATGAGGTATAGCAATAGAGATCTGTGGTGGATAACAATTTAAATACCATAAAAATTACTGTAAGTATGTAATAATTTTTAATGATTTCCTTGATTGCTGATAATTTTAATATTCTCAGAAATATCATTACCTATTTTAAAATAAAACCAATCTCTTTTTTTCCTCTAAGTCTCCAAATGAACAAAGATACATCATCTCATGTTTAAAAGATATAAACAGTGCTACTCTGTAGTGCATTAAAAAATATAAACACTTCAAATAATCATATGCCTTTAAAATATTCAGAAAAAAATCACATTATAAAGATGAGGTTTGTTTTAGTTGAATTATGAATGAATGTGAACATCTTAAAAACTAAATAACAAATCTCTACTAATTAATGAGTATGTAATATGTACAAGGAAATATGCTAAGTATTAAAGTATATCAATTATATACGTAGGAACAGATGTTTAAGATACTTTAAAGGATGTCTGTCTTTAGTGCAAGTTTCAATCATGTTCACACTAATTTTTCATAACATTTTTCTTTACAGAAAGCTGCAAATATAAATTTCGTATTGACTATTAATTCATAGAGTATTTTACTTTAGTTGTACTCAACAGAAGATTTGGCAAGTATCAGGACAATTATATGAATCCACAATAAAAATTAGTCTTGGAATCATAAGAAATACAAAGAAATATTAATAAATAATATGTAATTCTACCACACTTTATTTGAAATTTGAGATTTTACTTGGTAAAATAATTTAGAATAGCAGGCTATCCCACAGCATTTTTAAAACTCAAATAATTGACAATAAAAATTAGTATTAGAAAACATTTTCACTTTCAACACAGTATTTCTAGCATTCGGTTAGAATGTCACAAAAACCATTCTTCACTGGATGAAACAATGACATCAATGGTAATTAGCAAACTTTCCTCGAAGAGGGGAAAAAAATACCCTTTTCCAATATTCTCACTATTATGCATTTAGTTATAGATCGTTATAGTTACCACTGAGTCACTGGAGTGCTGGCTTCATGTATGCATATAATTTTTGAACTCATCAAAGCTTACTTGTGATCATCTTTCTCTAAATAAATTACATTCAAGTAAAACTTTAAATATAAGACAAAGGCAGTCACTATTAAGGTGAAAAATATAGTACTTAACATCAGCATAAAGTAGGAAATTTTCTAATTATATTTGTTTCCCAAGTTCATTTGGGGGAATCTGTTTTTATTCTCTGTAATCTCAGTGCCCAGAGCACAGTAGGAACTCAACAAATGTTGGCTGAAATGAACCATATCTAGTATATAAAACACCAAAGCCAAAGCCTGATGTTAGCTTCTAAATTATCCCAAGTTCCTGCATAAATATCAACTAGACATTGTATAACAAAATAACAAGAACAAACATTAACCATATTACTTATCCATTTTAATATGTAAATACTGATTTATTTGGGTATGATCTAAGTATAAACAGAAAAAGGAAAATTAAAAGAAATGAGACAAGAACAGTAACAAGTATATATATAAGAAGGTATCTTCTATCTGCATTTGACTGTAATGCTGGGTGGATCCAAAGCAAAGCCCTTCTCTTTTTTTTGGTACTGGAGATTGAACTCAGGGGCACTCAACCACTGAGCCACCTCCCCAGCCCTATTTGTGTTTTATTTAGAGACAGGGTCTCACTGAGTTGCTTAGTGCCTTGCCGCTGCTGAGGCTGGCTTTGAACTCATGATTCTCCTGTCTTAGCCTCCCTAAGTGCTGAGATTACAGGCTTGCGCCACCGTGCCCGGCTAGCAAAGCCCTTCTTTTAGAACAGAATGGACTAAGTTTAAAATTGTCATAATATAGCACTATGGACACTTAAGAGAACTACCCAAACCAAATGGATCTGTCTGCTGACATGAACCTATATGAAAAAAACATGGGTTTGACAATATGAGTCAGGGTAAAAGGCAAGAGCATATATAATATGAAAATAATTCTTTTCTATTATAAATTATTACCTATATGAATTTTTACCTACTTTTGAATAAGCACAAACTTGATCCTTTTAAATACCAATAATAGCTATAATCTGTTTGCCTACTATGCAATCTTTGCTTGATGTCTAATCACTCCTTTTTGGCAATAGTATCTATCCCCTGGTTACAAGGGAAGGCATATGACCAGAGTTAGGTCAATCAAAAGTTGTTCCCTGATATTACCTTTTATAAACAACTAGCTGGTTATAGACTTCTAACCACAAGACTAACTTAGGAGGTCAGCCTAGAATCACTGATGATCATACACCTTGACTTATGGATACAACTCATTGGCAAAAGGAGAAAATAAAAGTTAAATGCAAGAAAAGAGATGGAATACAATCCTCTTTGTAATATCTAGTTCTAGTGGCCTGCAAGGTCTACTTTATCCCTTACCACTCTTCATTGTATTAGCCATTAAAATCCCCATTATCTCACTACTCTACATACCCCACATATACTGTTAAGCTTCAATTAGTTGAGTAGAATTTCTGTCAATTGCAAAAAAGAACTTTATCTAATGCTGTCTTCTGTTAATAGAAAGTGAGTTATCAAAATCATTCTAGCATAATTTTGCTTCATTTTTGAGTTAATACATACACACACACACACACAAAGTCTTATAGCTATGATGCAACAGATTATTAACTTCTTGAAAGAAAACTGGGAAGATCCTTACTAATCATGCATTAGTTTACGGTCATTTCTAAGACTCCCTAGCCACCACTAGGCTAAAAGCACAATATACTCTGATCTCCATTATTTTGAAATAAAATTGTATAAGCCACTGCATAAGGGACCTCAGAAACCATATTATCTAATCCCACTACTCTAAAAATGACAAAGGTGAAATAGTTTTTCTAAAGGTGAAGTCATTTTCAAAGGCTGCACAGCAATATATATGGCATATATTAAGAAAAGATAATACTTTGGTAGTACTATGAAACAGACTGGGAGTTCTATATTTTTTAAAAGACATTTGGGTTGAAGAAAAAATCAGAAAAAGAAATCTATCAGCAAAAAAAAACAAGTAAACGAGCTGACAAGTTGTGCTAGCTGAAGAGGAAAACCTGCTTTCTCTTGAAAATTCAGAAGCAATTATAAGCACACCAAGACTTCAGGCATTCTGGAAAGGAAATAACTGAATGAAAATGAAAGGGAAAATAGTAATAGAATCATATTTGCAAACAAAGCATAAGGCTACAAAACAAAATACTATTTACAAGTAATTCTTGCTTGCCTTATTGTAGAAAAAGAGGTAACCTAAGATCTTTTGGTATTGGGAGACAGAGTACCAGTATTTGCTGCTTTTTAGGAAAAATATCATAATATAAAATACTGTAAGAAAAAATATTTCATAGCAAATGCCAGTATGAAAAATACAGTAATAAATTTTGAGAAGTCCCATTTACATAAAACAATGAAATACTGAAAACTCTTAATGAAGAAAACACAGAACACATATGCAGACTCTAAAGTCCTTTCTGACTGTTGTATTAATAACAGCAAAAGTCACAAGTTATAAAAATTAAATATGCTCTCTTATGCTTTTAACCTTTATAAAAATAGTAAGTTATTCCTATAAGGTTTGGATTTGATCATTAGAATTCCCAAATATTAGGATGTTTAAATAAACATTTGAACACGTTGTTAGGTCTGGTCAGGGTCCTAAATGTCCAATTAGGGGAACCAATCAGCAGCTGCCGAGCAGTAGCAAGCCTGAGGTGACCAGTGGACACACCTCCTGTCAATCAGCAGTTTTCCCGACCTATCCAGGAAGGACTCTGGCCTTCGCTTCCTGTCCTAAGCCCTCCCCTTCCTGACTTGGTTTTCTTGAAATTCTCTGTGCAGGGAAGATCCAGCGCCATTTCTCCCAGACAGCTCTGGTGGACAGGGAATTTGGGCAGAGGGCGTGTATTCCAATAAAGCCTTGCGGAGTGGCTTAAATTAATCTTCTCCCTGGTCGTCTAATCTTTGCACACGTAAGTACTTTTAAATGAGTCTTTGGGAAAAACTACTGTAGAAAAGAGAAACAGTAACACTGGGGACAAATTACAGTAGCTCTATCCACAAAAGTAGCTACTTAAATGCTTGATCATATTCTCCTTCACTACCCAAACTCCAAACAAAACGATGCAGACAGATGTGATACCTATATGCAAAAAATATTAAGCTAAAGAAACCAGCAACTTGTTACAAATCACATGGCTAGTAAGTAGCAAAACAAATCTGAGCCTTTTTTAATGCCAAAGCCTATGCTCGTAACTATTACGTCTTCTGTGAAGACTCCCCTTAATAGATGTGGGAAATGAAAATAATGTAGCTTGGAAAAAGAAAAGCCATGCACTGACAGCTTTCACCTCCCCCAATAAATGTTTTCCTGGTGCTAATCACAGGCAGGAAGGAATGTCTCACCCCACTGGGGTGATAACCTTTGGCAGGCACTGACCTGCAAAAACACAAGATCCCAGACCCAAGAGTTTACATTCCTGAGCACAAAAACTGACCATTTCATTGATTGATGAAGGAAACCTCAAATTCCTAAATGTCCAGGAAAACTCATATGCTCACCAGACTACCTCCCAGGATAACCTATATAAACCCAGTCATTTTCTTTGTTTGGTGGCTCATTTTCCACCAGGAAAGTGGGTCTATCTCTGTGGGTCCATCCCAGTGGTGTAGTCCTGTTCCTGAATAAAGGCTGAAATGATCTAAGTCTGCATTCTTCTCAGGTCTTTTTGCGCTAACACCTCTTGGCAATTTGCATTTTCTCTCGTCCCATAATCAAATATTTCTCCTTTTGGCTTGGGGGGGAGGGGCAGGTATACACCTCTCTATCAAATCTCTTACGTTTTACTGTTTTGTGCTGCCATAACAAAATATTATAGGTTGGGTAATTTATAAATGAGACAAGTTTATTTTTCATAGTTCTGACACTTAGGGAGTTCAGTTCAAGGTTCTTGGAGGTTTGGTATAGATAAGGGCTGCTCTAAGACAGTACCTACTGTTACATACTCCAGAAGGGGCAGACAAGGTATTCTCACACAGCAAAAGACAGGAAGATGCGCACCCCCACACCCCCTCAAAAAAGACTTGAGCTACTTGCCTCCAGACCTTTTATAAGGCACTAATCATTTCATGAACCTGAAACCTTCGCGATTTAATTATTTATTTAATTATTTCCCAAAGGCCTGTAACTTAATACCACCACAATGGGGATTAAGTTCCAACACATGAATTTTAGGGAACATTCAGACCATAGCAACTCATTATGCCATGTAATCATTTATTTGTTTCTGTTTCCCACAATCAGACTGCAATTACTTGAGGTTAGGGACTGTTATTTCTCCAATGTCTGGTGCGGAACCAAGGACGTGGTGCTTAATACATATATGTTTGCCTTTGAATCACTTATTCACCATCATTACTTAATTACATTTATCCACTAAACAAAGACAGAAATTTAACCATCATGCAGGATTTTCAAGAGAATTATACAACATTCATTCATTCATCAAGAATATACCAGCATCAAATAAGAAACTATAACAGTGGTCCACTTTATGCTTTGAATATAACCCTTGCTACTCTGCCACTACAACTTATTTTTAAAATGGACATGTTTCTTTCTCTTCCTCTCCCTGCTCCTCCCTAATCTCTCCCTCTCCCTAATCTCATGGGAAATAAGATTACCTTTCTTCTTAGGCCCAGTTATCTGTCCTTAAGCACACACCCACCATAGGAATGAAGTAATCCAGACTTTGATGGTACCAAAAGATCTCAGAAATGACTATCTCCCACATTAACAAGTGAATTACAACTCCAGACAGAGAACATGTGGAATGTACCCTTTCAGTCACTTCTTTAAAACACCCTAGTTCCTACTGACCGGCAGAATCACAGCCTTTGGGACAGGAGTCCTCTGTGTTTCTCCTTTGCTAGCAAAACAGTAAAACCTTTTTCCTTTTTCTCAAAACCGTGCTCTCGTTATTGGATTGGCATCAAGGACAAGAATCAAGCTTTCAGCAACAAAACTAGGAAAGCAGCAGTATAAATAAGAGCAGGATTCTTCCTGTCTTCATAGGGATTGCAATCTAGTGGAGGATATTAGTAATAAATGAGTAAATAGATAAAGAAATATTTAAATGGAAGGGGATAGTCATTTGTCCGTTGTCTATTTGTACATGTGTATGATTAGTTCCATTCCCAAAGCAAAATGGGACTAGTAACTGGTCAACCATCTTTCCATAAAGAAACATTCTCTATACAGGAATATGGAAAGAACTAACAAACAAAATTCAGTACCACATTAAAAGAATTATACATTATGACCAACCAGATTTACTCCTGGAATGCAAGGATGTTTCAATGTATGAAAACTAATCAATGTAACACATTAACAAAACAAACAAGAAAAAATACCATGACCATTTCAACTGATGTAGAAATGACAAAATTTAATACCCTTTTATGATAGTTTTTTAAAAAATAACAATACCTCAAGAAATGAGAATACAAGGAAACCCTCAACCTAATAAAAGTTATACATGAAAAACTCAAAGTTAACATCAGATTCATGGTGAAGAACTGAGAGCTTTTCTTCCTATGATCAAGAAGACAATAAGATGCCCACATCTGCTACTTCTATTCAACATACTGTTGGAAGTTCCAGTCAGAGGAGTTAGACAAGTAAAACAAATAGAAGGCATCCAATCAGATTTACTCTCCCTTGAAAGTTGAAATCCATGCTAAGATATGCTGAGCCACCTGACCTACAGTTAAATGAAGACTTCCTGGTTTTGAGGATGCACAAAAGGGCCAGAAAGTTGGTATACAGATGCAGAAAATGTGACAAGTAATCATGTAGCACCAGACAGAAACAAAGAAAAGTTTCCTCGAGTCCTGACAGTTTTTCAATTTGTCACTTTTGTTTCGAAGGCCAAGGTACACTTCTTAGCCCTGTGTTCTATGAAATATTCCTTTAGCATCACAATGTATTTATTTTTGTTTAAGCTGACTTGAGTGGGTTTCTGCTACATGAAAAACAAAAAGCCTCAAATATTTTGAACTCAATGAAGAAAAATTCCACTTAATCCAAATCAACTCATAGCAATTAAAACTTTGTCCTTGGAATATAATATTCATTTTCTTTATAGTCAAAGACAAAACTGGAACACACAGTGCTAATGACTAACATTATAAAGAAGATATTCATTGATTAAAAACCTACATTAATATCAGTTTTCGATTCATCATTCAGAATGCCTTCCTAGATTAAAAATTGAACTGGTTCAATGATGAATGAATCATACAAAAAGAAAAAGAAATATAAAGAGACTTGGATAAAGTGTTTCAAGAGTATAGGAGAAAAGCTGGGTGCAGTGGCACTTGCCTGTAATCCCAGCAGCTCGGAAGGCTGAGACAGGAGGATCACAAGTTCAAAGTCAGCCTCAGCAACAGCAAGGTGGTAAGCAACTCAGTGAGATTCTGTCTCGAAATAAAATACAAAATAGGGCTTGCGATGTGCCTCAGTGGCCACGTGCCCCTAAATTCAATCCCCAGTACCACCACCATCCCCCCCAAAAAAGTATAGGGGAATCATGAAAATCTTATCTCCACAGATTCACTAAAAACATTCTAAAATCCCTGGCATGCTATCACTAAATCAGATGTACAGTCCTCTAGTTGAAAATGACAATGCTTAATTTTAAGTGTTAACTTGACTGTCCTAACATTATTTTAGGTGTATTTGTGAGGGTGCTTCTGGATGAGACTGACATTTGAATCAGCAGACTTAATTAAAATGATAGTCCCTCTCCCCTTAATATAGGTAAGCCTTGTCCAATTCACTGTAGGTACCACCCACAACCAAAAAAGGCAGTCTACCTGAATGACTTCAAGCTGAGAAATCCTTCTCCTACCTCCAGATTTCAGGATTCTACTAGAATTTATACTATCAGTTCTCCTCATTCTCAGGCCTCTGTAACACAACTGAAAGCATACTATGGGCTCTCCCCACATCTCCAGCTTGCTAAATGCAGATCCTAGGACTTCTCAGGCTCTACAAACATGTGAGGCAATTCCTTATAATAAATCTCAAGATACGTATTTACATAATACTACTAGTTGAGTATCCTTAACAAAAAATGCTACAAAATCTAAAATGCTCCAAAACCTGAATGCCAAGAAATTTTTTTGAAAGCTTCACACCTAACCTCATATGATGGACTGCACTCAAAAATGTAGGTGCATTAAATGTATTATTTAAAATTATCTTCATGCTATGTGTATAGATGTATATGGAACATAAATGAGCTTTGTGTTTAGGCTTGAGTCCCAACCCCAGGATATCTCAATTATGTATATTCAAATATCTCAAAATTGAAAATATGAAACACTTCTGGTATATTATTATGGGTAATTATATATACACATGAGTATATACATATAGATATACATAAATATCTGTATATACATGCATATATGCATGTATGTGTATATAAAAAAGACTGTCAAAGACAAAAGTGAAAATGGAGCAGCACTAGTTCTGGGCAATAAAAATGGGAGCTGAAAGGTCATTGTTAATCAGACCTTAGACACATCTACAACTAAACCTTTGAACTGGGCCATAGACAGGCTCGCCCTTAGACACAAATTGACCTTTGAACCATTATTAACTGTGACCTTCTGTATAATGGATCCTGCTTCCTCAAATTAGTCAGAGACTGAGACCACACCCAAGCCCTTTCTTATAAGACAGTTGGCTTCACTTTGGACAGCATCAAAGATAATTCCTACAAGTGATATAAACTACCCATCATTTTGCTGTTTAAAGCTATAAATACAGCCAACATTTTGTACAACCTTAGAGCACATTTTTCAAGACTGTTTGAGTCTGTTTTCCTACATTGCAATCCTAATTAGCTGCAAATAAATATAATTTGTTTTCAACTAGGTTGATTTTATTCTCAGTCAACATAATCTACTAATATGTTCATAAAATAAATAATATAACAAATTTACTTATGCATAAAGTGGTTTAATATATATAAAATTTAAAAGACATCTTGTATATTAAAGAAATGTCTTTTTTCCTCATTTATCTCCTGATTAAAAAATGACTTCCATGAGAATGCAGTTACAATGTTTTATTATAGAAATGCAATTAGCAACAATCAAAAGCATGTATATTGATCTCTTCTAATATCAAAGTCTATAATGATTTCATACCTTCTGGCATGAAGGAACAACTCTTTTATATGTCTCACTAAGTTTTAATAAAATCATTCTTTATTTCATTACTTAAAACTGGAAGAATTATTTGTATAGCTTAATCATTTATGTAGCCTAAAGATCCAAGAACTAAGATCAAATACAAAACTAGAGACAATGTTAATCAATGTGAAAAACTTGATTTACAAATCTTAAGGTTTAGGTTCTAGCTCTGGTTTTGCCACTTTAAATGAGGACCATTTGTTGTGGAAAGCTCAGTCCTTGTTCCCCATACCAAATCCATAATGACATGGTTTTGGGAGAAGAAAAAAGTTTCATTGCCTTGCTAGCAAAGGAGAAGCACAGGGGACTCCTGTCCCAAAGGCTGTGATTCTGCCCATCAAGGAAAGAAGGGGCTTTCTAAAAGGTGGTTTAAAGGCTACATTCCAATGTGTTCTCTGTCTGTAATTTACTTAATTTGAGACAGAGTCATTTCTGAGATCTGGTGCCATCCCCAAGTCTGAATTACTTCATTCCTGTGGTGTGTGTGCGTGCTCAAAGATAGATAACTCTGCCTAGGATGGGGAAGAAAGGTAATCCTGCTTCCCTTGAGATTAGGGAGGGGGAGATATTAGGGAGGAGCAGGGGGAGAGAGAGAGAGAAAGAAACATGTTAGTTTAAAATGGGCAAGTGTTCTGCTACTGAACTACATACCACATGTTCAGCCCAGCTGAGAAGAAATGTACCTTGCTCCAGCCACAAACTACTTCAGCTCTAACCTGGACCTACTCCTGGACACTCACTAGTACACTACTACTACAGCAGAGAAAAAATACAACTCTGTGGGCACCACACCTTTGAAGGTTCTCAGCCTCAATCCATCCCCCACCCTATCAGATCAACAACACATTGGAAGCAGACAATGAGAGCATGCTCATCACACTTGCAAACACAGATTGATTATCCCCATTCAGAAATGTTTTGGATTTGGGGTTTTTAAATTTGAAATATTTGCATATATATAATGAGATGCCATGCAGATGTGATCCCAGTCTGAACACAAAGTTCTTTTATGTTTCATATAGAACTTATATACATAGCCTGAAGGTAAATTTATACAATACTTTTAGTACATCTGTACTTTGAATGCTACCCATTACATGAAGGCAGGTATGAAATTTTCTACTAGTGAAATCTACACTGATACTCAAAAGATTTCAAATTTTGGATTTTCTGATTAATCTGTAATATTAATCTAGGTAGGATGACTAGGTTCCTGAATGCTGAGTCAACATTCTAAGATTTGAGGTGAGTGCCTCAGGGGGTATTAGTGACCCTGGCCCCTGCCCCTCCCCATGAAACACTGGGATTTTATGACACAGTATAAAACTTCAGAATCTTCACAATGGTTGGAATGGCCAGTACTAGAACTGATTTCAAGTAACAGAACCAGTATTAATGGTAGTAGCTGAGGAAGCCTCCCAACACCTGATAAGGAAACATAGAAGTACACACTTCACTCAACTACCAAAGGGACCCCAGTCTTGCAATATTAGAGAGAAAACAGGTCCCTCAGATTGTGACAGAGTACACACTGGCCAAAAAAGCCACAGAAAGACTACAATAAGATCCAGCTGGAATCAAACTCAACACTATACAAGACACACTGTCAGAAGACGACTGCTTATTAAAAAGATCTTCATAAAAGTGGAAGAAGTATCGATTCCAATGGCTGAGCAAACCTCAACACAGAAACAAGAAAAAAAAAAAACAAAGTAAAATGTCACCTCCTGAAGTTCACAGCCCTATAGTAAGATTCCAAAAACACGGCAGAGAAAATGCCAAATAATTCAAAAGAATGATATTTAAAAGTACAATGAAATCAGCTGGGCGCAGTGGCGCACACCTGTAATCCCAGCACTTTGGGAGTCTGAGACAGGAGAATTGCGAGTTCAAAGCCAGCCTCAGCAACAGCGAGGCGCTAAGCAACTCGGCAAGACCCTGTCTCTAAATAAACACAAAATAGGGCCGGGGATGTGGCTCAGTGGTTGAGAACCGCTGAGTTCAATCCTCAGTATCAAATAACACCAAAAAAAACACCCCACAATGAAATCAAAGAGAAAACAACCCAATAAAAAGAGTTAAGGAAGCTAACACAAGACACGAATGAGCATTTCAATAAAGAAACGAGATGCTATCGTTGTGTGGTGGCCTTGAAAGGTACCTTCTCGAACAATATCTCACCATCATTGGTATACTGGAAAAAGAACCAAATGGAAACCTTGGAAATAAAAACCTCAATAAATCAGATAAAAGCCTTGGCTAAAAACTTTAACAATGGACTAGATCAAGCACGAGAAAGAATATTGGAGCTTGAAAGCAACTAGCCAAATATTGCATTCAGAAAGCAGTAAAAGGGGGAAAAAGACTGAAGAAACCATATAAGACATCTGGGACAACACTAAATGATCAAATATCCACATAATCTATAATGATGGAGGAAGAAGAGGGCACAGAAAACCTATTCAGTAAAAAAGGAGCCAAAAAAGTTTCCAAATCTTGGGAAAGACATGGATACACAGGTACAGGAGACACTGAGAATCCAAAACAGACATTACCAGATAAAAAAGTACAAAACAAAGAAATATCAGCACCTGCCAAAAAGAAGTGCCACATCACACTAGTTGCATTTAAAGGCAAACACATTACAATAACAGTTTTCTGAGCAGAGACTCTAAAAGTCAGAAGGGCATTGAATAATATATTTCAAGTCCTGAATGAAAATAACTACAAGCTAAGATCACTACAGCCAGAAATGTTATCCTTCAGAATTAAAGGAGGAATATAAACTTCCAAGTTTTGGAAACAAACTAATTGATAACTACTACAGCATTACAAAAGATCCTTAAGGAAAACTGACACCAAAAAGAGGAAAAAACAATCAGGACAGCACAGGGAAGACTAAATCTCCCCTAGAAGACTAAACACACAAAGAAGAAATGGAATAAAAGAAAAAAAATCAAACATTTATCAATACAGTAAACCATCAAATGTCTAGAATTAATGAGAGGAAGAGATTAACAAAGAATATGCAAAACATTCAGAAGAAAATCAACAAAATGACAGGAGCAACTAACTATATACCTTTCAATAATATTACACTGAATGAAAATGATCCTAATTCAAAAACTGAAAGATGTAGACTGGCTGACTGCATTTAAGAACAAGACCCAACAAAATGCTGCTTGTTAAGAAACTCATCTTCCCTGCAAAGACATGTACAGACTGGCAGTGAAAGATAGAAAATGACTTTCCAAGTAAATGGAATCTGAAAGTAAACAGGAATAGTTATATTTGTTTGACAAAATAAACTTCAAAACAAAATCAGCTACAAAAAACAAAGGAGGTCACTACATATTGGTAAAGGGAACAATCCACCAAGAAGATAAAACAACTATAAAGATAGATGCACCAAATGTGACAGTACCCAATTTTATAAAACAAATGATGCTAGGAGACATGAAATAGACATAAACTAGACACTCTGTACAAAACTCAACTCAAAATGGATCAAAAACCTTACTATATTAGACATGAAACTTTGAAGGTACTACAAGAAAATATAGAGGAAACATTTCAAGATACTAACACAGGAAATGATTTTCTGAAAAGAACTTCGATAGCTCAAGAAACAAAAGCAATAAATGACAAATAGAATTATATTAAAAAGCTATTGCACAACAACAATCAACAGAGTGAGGAGCAAATAGAACAGGAGAAAAATCTTTGCCAGATATTTATCTGATACAGGATTAATACTCAGAGTATAATTAAACAATTCAAAAACAACAACAAAACTTAGCTGAGAGTGATGGCACACATCTGTAATCCCAATAGCTCAGGAGGCTGAAGCAGGACTGCAAATCCAAAGGGAGCTTCAGCAATTTTGCAAAGCCCAAAGGTACTTAGAGTAACTCTGTCTCAAAATATTTAAAGAAGGGCTGGGGATGTGGCTCAGTGGTTGGGTGTTCCTAGGTTCGATTCCTGGTTTAAAAAAAAATTGAAAGAACAAGAAACCCAAATTTAAAAATGGGCAAATGATCTGATCTAATGGGCTTGGTTGAGTGGTTAACTGAAGGCAAGCGAGGCACAACTGGAAGAAGTGCTGTATTGGGGGCGTGGCTTTAGGATATATATTTGTACCCTCAAGCCAGATTTCTCTTTCAGCTTAAGAATCCTCTTGTGCGGGGATTCCCTCTGCCACATTCCTCCACCATGATGTCCTGCTTCACCTCAAGCCCCGAGGAATGGAGCCAGCTGTCTATGGATTGAGACCTCTGAAGCCATGAGCCCTTAAATAAACTTTTCCTCCTCAACAGTTGTTCTGGTCAAATGTCTTAGTCACAGCAGCAAAAAAGCTGACTAAAACAGAAATAGCATCACTTCTCAAAAGAAGAAATACATTAAGTATTTTTTAAAATGCTCAATATCTTTAGCCATCAGGGAAAACAAATTAAAAAAAAAAAATGCTGGCAAGGATGTAGGGAAAGTAACTCTTATATACTGTTGGTGGGAATGTAAATTAGTATATAGCTATTATGGAAAACAGTATGGAGGTTCCTCAAAAACTAAAAATAGAACTACCATATATATGATCCAGAGGTATCACTCCTAGATATATATTAAAGAATCCAGACACAGAAAGGCAAGTATTGTTATTTCAAGTTTTTTGTCATATGTGGATTAATAAAAAATTAATAAAAAATATTAGAGGTTGGGGGTATGGCTCAGTAGTAGACCATCTAGATGTCTGTCATGCATGAGTTCTTGGGTTCAATCCCTAGCACTGCAACAACAACAAAACCTATGAGGTAAATAATAAAAAAGAAATATTCAATGTTGGTAAATAAGGATCAAAATAGAGGAACAACAAACTCAGCAATTCTATCACCTATAAGACCTCACCTTATTCATTTTAACAATTTTTTTAAAAAATTAGAACTGTATGAAGAATTAAAAGTATAAAAATGTATTATAAGCCAAGTATAAATGCAAAGACCAAAAGTATCAATACTCAGTATCAAAAACTGAGCAATACTATAATTAACTGTAGTTTGTACAGGAAAAAAATAAATAAAACAACATTTACTTCCAGTAATTCTCCTTTTATAATGTCCCTTGTATCAACACTATCAATTCTTTAAAAGAAAGCAACTTCAGGATGTATCTCACACACCCCTACAGCTTACATATATTGTTCATGCCTTTACTGAATATAAGTGAACCTCTTATGCTGAGGTGAGAGAAAAAGAAAAATCAAACCCTAAGGTAAAACATTACCCCCTCCTAATACTATATATGGCCTTTACATGCCTCTTTTCTACTTGGGTTGGGTCCCTAGTTCAACCAGACGATGAGCAATCATACTAAAGATAGCCGCATGATTTTAGAATCAAGTATAGCTGATTATTCCACTTTTTTCCTTCATAAAATCCCTTGGGGAAACTAACATTTGGGTTTTTTTTCTTATCTACTATAGTTATTTTAGTAAGAGATGTTTTCTGATACCATTAACTTATACCTGGGTAACTGCTTCTTTGCTAAGTTTTAATACTTTATATCTACCCAAATTTACAAATTATTTATTATACTTTGTCATAAGTTAACAGTGCTAAAAATTTTAAATACCAGGAACATGTTGGGCGTGCAGGAAGTGGGGTGCTTGAATGATGTAGACCCAGTGAGCTTCACAATCCTATCAAATTCAACACATCCTCTTTATATAAAAAAATACTTTACACTGATCTAACAACCTGAAAGGAAATGAATAAGTAATATAACGAACTTATGCATATTTTTAAAAATTCAATATAATATTATAAAAGAAAATTTAAGAATTTTATCATAAAGATATCTATTTCAACATGTAAATCTCAGACATTACATCAGACATGGCTAACCAGGTACTGATAGCTAACAATAAAATCATAATAAATGCAACAATTATAATTATTCACAGATTTAATTACTATAAACATCAATGCCATAAGCCACATGAATTTCTGAAATGGTGAATTACTTGTGAAGTTCAGTACAATGTAAAGTACAAGCTTCCTTTGATATACACTCTACAGTTACATTCCCAGAAAATTCAGTGCATATTAAAACTAAAAAATATACTTTATAAGCCAATGTTTTAGATTAATTTAATTACAAAGGAGGTCTTTTATCAATGAGACACACAAAAGTCCTACAGAACATGGTATAATAGTCTTTGTTGTTTACAGGGATTGTCTCACACACTGCAGAACTACTACCTACACCTTGGCCCTATTCACTAAATGCTCTCCAGAAGCTTTAGAGAGCAAGCAGTATTACCCCCAGTACTGTCTCCATTGAAAACTAAAGCTCTAAATGTACTATCACTGGCTGAAATTGCTAGGTTACTGAGAAACCAATTAGCACACAAGCTTAATAAAGCATTTGCCATATCACTGCTGATTTTAAATGTTTATATTTTCCCTTAGGACCATTGATAGTTTGTATGAATTAAAACAGATAAAGATGTCTATAAATAGTTCTAAACCAGACACATCAATTTAATTTTGCTCTCAGGTCAAAAGAAATTCTTAAACAATATGACTATCTGCTGCACAACCTGGTGAAAACAGAAGGAGAAAAATAAGGCAGGCAAACACTGACACTTGTGGTCATTCTGAGATTGCTAATTTGCTCTCAGGCTTAATTCTTGCTTGGTGAGCTCAAAGAAAGTAAAACTGGATTATGTATCATCTGTAGACTTCAGAGGATGATTTTAAACTTTAAATAAATGAATTTTTCTTCAAAAAGGTGAAATTACTAACATTAAATAAGCAAAAACAAGCATTTTGTCTAAATTTTTATGTAATAGAATAGAATGCATCAGATTTTAAAATAATCAAGAGGTATAAACTCCAATATTATTATGCAAAATTGTTGAGGGACCTCAATGAAACTAAAACTGGCCTTTAGACAACACTCTCTCTCAGACAGTGTTGTTTAAAGGCAGTTTTCAGAGTTGTACAATGAAAATTATAACTGATTCCTGTCCAACACTGAAAAAAAGATGGCTAGTTCTTCTGATTAGCATCAGCTGAAATTAAGTGCTTTAAGTTTAGAGGCCAACTACTCATACTAAAGCATAATTAGAAATGGAGACCAATGTAGATGTATGCCTCCTTTCTCATATTACTCAAAGATGATTTCTCACTGTTTTAAGTGGTCTCATCCTATGGAAGTTTACAAATTTTCTCTAAATCTTTTTTTCAACCAAGGACATAAACTTATATACAAATATAAACAGATAATAAAACTCCATGAATGACTGTTAGTGAGCAATTTGAGCATCAGGTTTACATTTGATTCATCATTTAATCATTCAAAAAATATTAACTGCATAAATAAGTAATTTTTTCCTATACTCAGTAAAATCTAGGAATTAGGAGGCATCACTAATTCCATCTTCAAATTCTAGCTTCTTAAGGGCTCTTCTAAACAAGGTAAGGAAAATGCTAAAACCAGATGGACATTTATGGCCAGAATGCACAGAGTAATGGACACCTAACTTGCCATCAGGGGTGTGTCACAATATTAAAAGTAGACCTAAGCAAGTAATAATTATAAGCCATTTATAACTATAAAAGTAGCTGCCAGTTTGCTGAGTTTGACAAAGAAACTTGCCACATTTACTGAGTTAGTTTAACTGTAGAATTTAGATATGAAAAGAAACTAAAGGAAGAACTTGTCTGTCGTAAGATTTTTACCTTTCTCTTGACTAGAAACATGTAGGATGCTAGCGAAACACACATACACACACAAAAGAAACTTTTAATGTAGCATCTGCTCTGTTTTTATTTACAGAAAAGTTCTTAATCAGGATAATGTAAACATATGAAACAGTTTGCAGATATACCTTGAAATCTGAAGAAAATTCTGGCTAAGTGCACAGACATCTTTTGTTAGTCATTTTTAGGAGTCTCCTACTGTATAGGTATTTGTAAGCATAGTTGAAAAAACAGCCCACTGGTAATTAATGGGCTCAACCCAACACTGGAGGGAACCATTAATGAACATGAAGCTCTCATAGTAACTAAGATCTAGCCAGGTGTGGTGACACACACCTGTAATCCCAAAGACTTGAGAGGTTAAAGCAGGAGGAGTCCAAGCTCTAGGCCAGTCTCAGTAACTTAGGCCCTAAGCAACTTAGTGAGATCCTGTATCAAAATAAAAAATAAAAAGGGCCCTAAGCAACCTAGTGAGACCCTGTCTCTACATAAAACACAAATAGGGCTGGGGATGTGGCTCAGTGGTCAAGTGCCCCTGAGTTCAATCTCCAGTACCTAAATAAATAAATAATAAATAAATAAATAAGAATAAAAATAAAAAAGGCTGAGGATACAGCTTAGTGGTTATTTGCCCCTGGGTTTCATCCCTAGTACCACACCCCCCAAATCAAGTGGAGCATCAAAGAAAGAATCCAATCAAAAAACTGGCAAAGGTGATGAATACAATGATCACTGATTTGATCTTTATATACTATATTAAAATGTCACGATATACTCCATAAATATGTACAGTTACTAAGCATTAAAATTTTTACAAAAATTTTAATCCTTAAAAAAGGATTAAAAAATAATTATTTTATCCTTTCCTGGCAAAATATAATGAATGTGTTAAGTCATCTTCATATCCCCAACATTTAATAATCTGTGCCTAAATGAAATTTTAGTATACAGTAGTTAATCAATATGTATTTATTGAAAAGGTGATCAAAGTAAAAAGATAAACATCACATAATTTTCTTAATGATGTTCTGGGTATGTTGTGCCAGTGTTGGAAAAAATCTCACAATTTCTCTAGCACCCATGTAGTATAATGCTTAAGAATACAGCATAAAAATTTAGATAATCTTGCTCCAAAGTTCCCAATTTGGCCTCTAATCCCTAATTAGCTGACATCTGAGCTAACAACTTTAGGTACTGGTTTCTCATCTTTAAAATGGGTATTACAATAATTAAACCATCATGAGAAATAAAAGCCTTTTTATGTGACAGTTCAGGTGATTAGCATACCACCTCACTTTGGGTAAACAATAAATGGCCACTGCCTACTAACTCACAGTCAAATTTTATATAATGAATCACTACTAAACACAGATCTACCAAAATTCTCTTCTACTTTTGGGGGAAAAAATTGTTTTAGGTTGTTTCATAACCATTGCTCTGTTACTCTAGTTTAATAATAATAATAAGAAGAAGAACGAACAAACGAACGAACGAACTGTGGTTTGGGGGAAGATACGGATTTGAAGATTCTCAAACTAGACTAAAAAATCAAAGTTCTAGGCCTTGGGTTTCTCACATATACATATGAAAATTTCCTTCTAAAGTTTCTAGAAAAATGACAAATATGCCTGAGAAACAATGTGATTCCTCAAACTAGAGAGCACATTTTATCAGCAAAACTAAAAAATATGAGGACGATTTTTTAAAATATTAGAGAAAACATAGATCTTTATTTATTCATTTGAAATAACAGATATTATTGAGGAAGACAGGTGAGTTTAAACACTGAAACTACAAATATCAAGGAGTTAATCTCTAGAGTATCAGAGAAAAAACTGATAAGGCTATTTAAAAAACAAAAAACTGCCCACTGCTCTTTCGAGACACCAAAGTGTCCAAGAGAATAATCATATTAAGAAGGCTTTCAGATTATCTAATGCTTATAAAATTTGCTTCATGGCAAGTTACTAAACTGTCCTGAAATACTAGTATAAGACAACATAATTAGGAAAAAAGAAAACACAATTTGCTGGGCGCAGTGGCGCATGCCTATAATCCTAGCAGCTAGAGAGGCTGAGACAGCAGGATAAAAAATTCAAAGCCAGCCTCAGTAGCGAGCCCTGTCTCAAAGTAAAATATTAAAAAACAGGTTGGGGAATGTGGCTCAGTGGTTAAGCACCCTTGGGTTCAATCCTTGGTACCAAAAGAAAAGAAGAAATGGAAAGGAAAGGAAAAGAAATATTCCATAATTCACCAAGAAGATACTGTACAAGTGTGTTCTACTAGTGTATCATTTGTTTGAATTCTATGATAAATGTAATTTTAAAGAAAAGGAAAAAATTAATTTAAAATGTTGACATTAAAAAGTGATCAAAGTCTACTGCCTTCAAAAACACTTGAAAACACAGAGCAAAAAAGAAGTGGGCTATATCACATCTCCCAATAGTTAAAGCAATCCACAGCAGCTGATTTGTACCAACTACAGAAAACAGGGTAGAAAAGTCTAAATTACAGATGAAAGATAAGTAGTGTAAATTTTAACTACACATTAGCAAACTCAGAGCAATGTTGGGGATGGGGGCTTGAAGAGAAGGAAAAATACTGAGGGAGTTAAATTACATCAATCTACATTTAAAATCTTGTATTACTTATGCCCTACCAAAGCATTTAAGAAGCATAAAAGCTACCATCGAACACAGAAAATGTTTAGAAAGCCCTAGCTGCTGCTGGGGGGAAAAAAAGGAAAAAAATAAGCTGTAATAAAATAAAATCATAACCATTCATTTCATAATCATCCCGTTTCACATTATTCACTCGTTTATATTAATATATATAATTTATCACATAGAAGCAAAATCTCTAAGCTTCTACCTTAGGTTTTAGTCAAAATGAATGCAAACAATCACGTGGGATTCAGCCAAGCAGTGACGTTAAATTCTGCTCTGTCAGAGAGAGCATCTGTCAAGCCCACATTTAAACTGCTGCCTGCTTGTGCAGCAGCTGAGGATCCGTGGATTTCATATTATAGACTAAAACCCCAGTGAAACTGCTCAAAAAAATCTTTCCTGCAGCTGCCACACAGCAACGAAAGAAGAGAGGTAAATCCTATTCTTTTCCAACACAACCGAAGCACTAGATTCTAGCTCTGCTGCTTCACACTGCAGCTCAGTGTTAATACTAGAAATATGGATACTGAGAAGAGAATACAGCACTGCATTGTCCAGCCAGGAAAACAGCAGATGTAAAAAGCTTCAATGCATCAACTGTCGGAAAGAGTCAACAGTGCTCCAAATACAAGGGACAACTACAGCTCTTTTGTTTAACAAAAGAGAGAATGAAAGAAAGGGGAAATCTCAGCAGACTAGGACCCATATGAACAAGGAGGGTAACTTGAAGACAAGCAGACAGATGGACACTTTGGATACTGTGAAAAGCAATCGCAAAAGGCAGACTGTTGGGGGATGTGCGCATGTTCGATAGCATCTTTTTTGCTGAAGTGATGGCGTGCCAAAAGTATTTTCAGTGGGCATAATCCTCACCACATAAATGGCCTGACCGAGGAAGGTATGTTGATATCTTGTGTATGATATTCGTTTAAATGTGTTACCTTTTTATAGCCCTGGCGGCACTAATCCTTGATAAACAAGTTCACACAGTTCACTGCCCTTGAAACTAAGAAAGGGTTTCTAAATAAATGATTTTAAAATTTGTCATTGTTTAAAAGACAAGCTGCCACTGCTTTATTCAGCTAAATATGTAGCTTGGAGTAATTCTTGGAGTAATTCAGACATATAAGATGGAAAAAACAAATAGTAACAAGACATACTTAAAGGATTCTCTGAGAAATTAAAACTTAAAAAAAAAATCTGTAGCCCTTTATGGAAAAATACAGCAATCCTCCATTAAATTAGGTCAAAATGAATCCTTATCTCTTAAACTAAAGTGCACTCTTTAAAATGGCTATGAAGAGACAATGCAGTGAAATTACATTAAACAGCATTAAGGATGATCTTAATATTATGAGCTTTTTTTTTTTGCAAAGTCCTCTTAAAACAAAAATCTTAACAGCTACAGTAATGAAATCTTCCCTCCAAAATCTACTTGCCATAATAATGATAATGAATACAATCTAAGAGTATATCAATAAATTTTAAGTATTACTGATCTATAAGACACTAAAAGGAAAACATTAGCATAGGATCACATAAGGCAGTGTGAGTTTGTGCATACCATAACACCACAGTAGAGTCACATGTTAGTACAGTGTCCATGAACACAACTTTAAACAAAGAAGTGTCAATAGTTGCTAAAAAATTTTTATTTCAAACAGTAAACTTTTATTTTAGGTAACTAATTCTAAAGGAAGAAACCTCAAATTGTTCCTGGAGATCATTCTAAAATTGAAACTCAAAAACACAATGTGAAAATACTATGATATAAAATATCCACAAACAGTAATGCAAAACAGCTCAAAACATGAAATATAAAGGTAGCCAATATGCCTCCAGGGTATGTTAACATGTAGTAATGAACCACTGCCACTTTATGTGCATTCAGGATAGAGATCAATCAAATAAACTATTGTAGCAACAATCATCATTAGATAGCAACTCAGAGCTCAAGAACATTCCTAAAAATTTTACAAAACTATCAATATCTTGATATTCCCTGTTTTATACAATTTACTAGTATTATTTAATAATCCCAGAAGGCAAACAGTTTTAAGATAATATATAAGCACTGTATTATAAAATAAAGATTAACCATGTTTAGCAGGCCCTACTATATCTTGATATCAACTCTCAATAATAAACATGAATTTTTATTCTAACAGATTAAAATAATGTAGTATTAAGCAAAAAAAAAAAAAGCTGTAAAAATCAAGTCCCTCTTGTTACCTTTATCAATGTCAAAGTCACCAATTAAGCAGTTTTATAAGCTAGACATCTCAAAATGAAAGTGTGTTTAAGTTTTTCTATTAAAGCACCACTTAAATCTAGGGCTGTTCCAATACACTAAATATGTCAACACATTTGAAAGTAAAATGATAAAAACTCCGTGTATGCCCGTGAGTGGAATGAACTGCATTTTATAATAACATTATTTGCATGAACTTCAATCAAGATGTAAATACACATTGAAAATACCAAAAAAGAACTTTAAAAGATAAGTCAAAGTTATTTCTGTTCTAAAAATATAAAAGTGCAAAACTATTTGCGTGCCAAAATATTTACCTTTTTTGTCTTGTTCTCACTTTTCAAGAATTAAAATAGAACAGACATTAACTAGGGAATATATATTATCATTTAATAAAAGGAAAAATAGTTGCTTCAGTTTTACTTCCTCTTAACAGAAAACTATGATAAATACCTTGGAAACTTCTAACAAAGAATTTTTTTTTGAGGCTAGACACATGAGCCTCTTTTATCAATGGGAGATTCCAAAACAAGCAGATACAGACTTCAAGCCTCCACAGATTAATGTTCAAAAACACACAACTATCATAAAATTTAAATTATGTGCAACATTATAATCCATTGTTATAAAATCATATTAGAACCAAAATTTTGTACTTGACAGATCACAATATTTAACAAATTTTTCTTTCTGTAGCATTGAAACATTTTGGAGCAATGACTTCAAGGTTTAACATTTTCATCAAAATAATGTAAACATTACTATAATATTTATTTCATTCACCTCTTTAGTCTTTTATTCAAACATCCATTCAAATATGTGACCTTACACTTATTGCTTTTTAATCCATACATGTACACATATAAGAGATTTATATGACTTGATCTCAACTAAATTCTAAGTATTATCATGTAAACAGAAACCTGGTACACAACTTGTGTGGAATACTTGAAACAAATTTTAAAAGTAACTTTTTCGTTTAAATTTACATACATAACCCTAATATCTACTGATCTCTTTATGAGGTGGGGAGAGGAAATCATTACTAGTTGCCAAATGTGTATCATTTTGTAATAAAACCTTAAAAATAGTTTCCTGGTCTAAGCAGAAAGGCCAACTATTTACAAGTACACGAAGGAAAACAATGAATTTCTAAATCAGAATACTTAGCTCTGTTAATTTTAACTTCACTTATAAAAGAACTATGTTTTGTTAATACAATGAATAAATAGCCTTGTTCTTCATTACAGTAATGTGAAATTTAAATGCATGTAAATTAATGAAAAGCAAACTGTTTTTTAAGCCCCGAACCTTAAAAAATTCACTTATAACTATGAAATGATTAATTTTTTACATCTGAAAACTATTAAGACTTCTAAAAGCACTATGTAATTTTAAAAAGTAAAAATTATCAAAGGCCGGTGCCTGTACTGTTACACTTTAGAAGTTCCTTCAAATTCCCACCTACTTGCTCCTCCTAGTGGCTGCTACTAGAATAGTACTTTCATTCATACGTCTTAACTTTTTAATCAATATTTTCAAGGTACTTGACATTGTATATGTGAATTCTTATCTATAATTATTCAATTATGTGAGAATTTACATGTAAATGCTAATTTTCCTAAAAATAATTTGATGTCAAGGTTAAACAAATGTATTATTAACCATGAGTCAGTATGACAAGCTAAGTAAGCACATGCATTTAATTTACATAAATAATTTCAAATAAGCAAATGTTTCTACAATACAATTTTAATTAGTTTTCTTTTGCTTAAATTATTTTCAGAAAAGAACTGAAAAAAATCAAAACTACATATTTGCTAGTCGTCTTTCCCCAAAAGTTTTTTGTCTCTTTTAATGGAATTCAAACTATAGCTCTTTGTCTACATCTACGTTCCCCAATTCTTGGTCTGGAAAATCTAAGAACAAACAAGAATAAGTTTGTGCTATGCTCTTGAAAGCCTTGGTGCAAGATAACATAACCAGTTTTTAATATGTGGGATCACGAACTTCCCATACTGACATTTCAAAAACTTTTTAAAAATCTCAGTGTTGTGACATTAAAAGTCCTAAAAATTTAATGAATTGTCTGCACACATATTTACAACAGCTAACTCAAGAATATTTTAAAATATATTTTATGAAAATTAAAATTTTAAATAGTTGCATCTGATAGTAGCAACTGCCTATATTTTATAGGGAGCCTAGAAAAACTTGTAGTGTATATGATATCCTCTGCCAAAAACCATAGATAAGTAAGATAACTTTTTGCTATACTTTAAAAATCAATGTTAAGGACAAAGATCTCTGGAATATTTCATATTTGAAGTGGATGGTTAAAATTAGAAAAGTACTTGAAAATGTTAATCATTTATTACTGTCTAAAAATTCTACTCTGAAGTTACTGGACCCTGAAAATTAATTTTGACAGGTGCATCTTCTCATTGACTTTCTCAACACAGTAGGGGCCAATGGAAACATGCCAAGCAGTGTACTGTGACTAACAGAACTCTGCCATAATCAACCTTGCACCGTCTGTCCCACGACTGATACATGACCATTTTACAAAAAAGGCCACTGACTGTGCACTATACCACCAATGGTATGTCAAATCAATTTTAATTAATGCCAATAAATTTTCCATCTGTTCTCAAGGCCTTCTTATGTGCAATCTAGAAACATATAACTTTTAAATCCTTAACTTAAGCCAATGTACAAATAACCAGACCTACTGAGACAATGAAATAAGTAGATCAATCCATCACTTCTCTTTAAAAGTGGTGCTACCAAAATATTTTTTAATTAATCCTGTTCTCAGTGATATTATTATGATGCAGAAAGGAAACAAATTAGGCTTTGTTTCTGCATTGTCATATTTTTACAGATTAAGAACCTCTTATTTATCTTAATTTTATTAGCACCCAGAGTCCCTCTCAGACAATTTTGTAGTATTTATCATTTTATAAACCTTTATGCTTTATATCTTTATAGGATGCCTGCAAAGAACACAACGTAACTGACTTAGAAAATGAATACCAAAGAACAGTATTGATTCAGAGAAGAAAACAGTATTTTCAGCTGCCAATATCTCCTATACCATCACTGGATATTTACAACATGCTTCAGTGGAGAAGAAGGCACTGTTGCTTTGCAAAGATGACCTGGAATGCCAAGAGGTCTCTATTCCGTACTCATCTCATTGGTGTACTTTCTCTAGTGTTTCTTTTTGCTATGTTTCTGTTTTTCAATCATCATGACTGGCTACCAGGTAAAGCTGGATTCAAAGAAAACCCTGTGACATACACTTTACGAGGATTTCGTTCCACAAAAAGCGAGACAAACCATAGCACCCTTCGAAACATTTGGAAAGACACAGTCCCTCAAACTCTGAGGCCCCAAACAGCAACTAACTCCAATAACACAGACCTGTCACCACAAGGAGTTACAGGGTTGGAGAATACACTTAGCGCCAATGGAAGTATTTACAATTTAAAAGGTACTGGACATTCAAATTCTTACCATTTCAAATATATTATCAATGAACCTGAAAAATGCCAGGAGAAAAGTCCTTTTTTAATACTACTAATAGCAGCAGAACCTGGACAGATAGAAGCTAGAAGAGCTATTCGGCAAACTTGGGGCAATGAAAGTCTAGCACCTGGTATCCAAATCACACGAATTTTTTTGTTGGGCCTAAGTATTAAGCTAAATGGCTACCTTCAACGTGCAATACTGGAAGAAAGCAGACAGTATCATGATATAATTCAACAGGAATACTTAGATACATACTATAATCTGACCATTAAAACACTTATGGGTATGAACTGGGTTGCAACATACTGTCCAAATATTCCATATGTTATGAAAACGGACAGTGACATGTTTGTCAACACTGAATATTTAATACATAAGTTACTGAAGCCAGACCTGCCTCCTAGACATAACTATTTTACTGGTTACCTAATGAGAGGATACGCACCCAATCGAAACAAAGATAGCAAGTGGTACATGCCTCCAGACCTCTACCCAAGTGAGCGTTACCCTGTATTCTGTTCTGGAACTGGTTATGTTTTTTCTGGAGATCTGGCAGAAAAGATATTCAAAGTTTCTTTAGGTATTCGTCGTTTGCATTTGGAAGATGTGTATGTAGGGATCTGTCTTGCCAAGTTAAGAATTGATCCTGTGCCCCCTCCCAATGAGTTTGTGTTCAATCACTGGCGAGTTTCTTATTCAAGCTGTAAATACAGCCACCTAATTACCTCTCATCAGTTCCAGCCTAGCGAACTGATAAAATACTGGAACCATTTACAACAAAATAAGCACAATGCCTGTGCCAATGCAGCAAAGGAAAAGGCAGGCAGGTATCGTCACCGTAAACTACACTAAAAGAGACAATTTTTTTCAAGTGTGCAATCTGTAAATATTGCTAAAAGCATGTATAGTTAAAACTGACAACTTCCATAGTACAAGTTTTAGTTAAAACCCATCACATAAAGGAATTCAAAAAAATATTTTTTTAATTTAAGAAAGTAATTCTTAAAACTACAACATCATATGACAAAAGGTATCCCAAAAGAATCTATTAAAAACTGTATAAGGGAATTCTGTGTATTAACATGCAACAATGGTTCAAATATTACGTTAGGGGCCAATAAAACATATCTGCATATATTTTCCACATAAATTTAATTTAAGAAATGAAGACCATAAAAAGATCCTTCATTTAAGATTTAGTTTTTCATTTCAATACATAACTAAATGTAAATAAAACATTACTATCGATTTTAAGGACACTTTGTGCAAAGGAAAAATTTTCTGACCTGACTTCTAGAGTTCTAAAAACTTATATTCCATGCAATAAGATTTAGTTGAGTTATTCCATAACATTCAGATGTTTCATCAATTCAGTTCTCATTCAAGTATTTACTTTTAAAAATAATTGAGATTTCTTTTAATACTCACTTATACTGGGGGAAATTATTTTGACACAATGTGATAAAATGTGAAAAATTAATGTGTCTCAGGCTCAAGTTTTTATAAAAACAAGTTATTAAATGTTTCAAAGTAGATAAATTTTGTTTCCTCATTGGTGTTAAGGGCCAAGCTAGTATTTCAATGAGTTATTCGATTAGATCAAATAACTGCACTTCTGAAGAATAACATCAGTTAACTTAAGTACATCTGATTTCAAGTATATCTGTAAAAATAAAATCATATTCCTCTAACTGAAGCAAAAGTGATCACATATAGGTATAGAGAGGATGTACTGGTGAAAAAGGATGAAGGATAAGGAATACAGCAGTAGTTTCATTTTTAAGATGCATGTCTGCTAGACTGCAACAGACGAGTTTATTTCCCATCAGCAGGTGTACACATGCCAATACTTAATCATTTTATGGCACATATTTCTTTCTCTGAGTGCCAAGTTTACAAACTTGCAGTTTTTAATTTGGTAGATGACAACTATTCTTCATCACCAATTAAAAACCTTTTGGGGAGGTATGGGGAAACTACAGATGTTGATGAACACTTGATTCTAGGATGAACAATGTATACAATGCACTTTTATCAAGTTTTTTAATAAAACAAAAAAGTAAACAAAACTTTCAGAGTGATATAAGTATTTTCACAATAATTCTGTTTGGCTCTATCACGAATTTTGAAATCAAGAAGTACACACTTCTAACTTTAAAATACTGTTTTTATTCTATAAGTTTATTAATTTGTCAGTCTTAGGATGTTTCTTCTATGAATTCTAATAACCATTATTTTTCCCCTGATCCTATTATAAAGGGATAAATCACCAGAGTAGAACTATAGTATCTATTATAGTTCAGAATCACAACAAATGTTTAAATATTTAATTAGTATTTTAGATTCTATTTTCATTCAATTTATCTACCATATGCAAATCAGTAGCCTAAGTGTTCTATACTACATCAAGTAATTTTGAAAAAGAGCTGTGTAACACACGCCAGGCCTTGGTTCAACTCTATTTTTCCCTTAATTTATTCTCTAAGATTGCAGAATGACCAAAATTCTAAATAAAAGTCACACTTAAGAAGAAATCACCAAATTAGTATTTAATCAAATACAAAAGGAATTCTTCCATCAGTGCAGTCATTCTTCTGATCATACTTGAAAGTTAAAGGGCCGGAGGGACGGGACATATACTTGTGTGCACAAATAGAAAAAACCCACGTGCTATTTGTGCAAATTATAATGAAAGCATAGGATCTTTAAAAGATAGTTATTTTTCTTCTGGAACAGGCTAGGCTCAAAAAATAACATAAAAAACAGATGGGGGAAGGCTGGTTGTTGGGGATTGAACTCAGGGGTACTCAATTACCAAGCCACATCCCCAGCCCCATTTTGTGTTTTATTTAGACACAGGGTCTCACTGAGTTGCTTAGCGCCTCACCTTTGCTGAGACTGGCTCTGAACTCACAATTCTCCTATCTCAGCCTCCCAAAGTGCTAGGATTACAGGTGTGCGCCACCATGCCCGGCAAAAAAAAACACAAAAACCAGAATTCTTAACAGTATCTTAACAGACACTTAAATTCCTTCTACCTCAGGTATCAATCCAAAATCATTTCTATATGCCTAATAATTCTATCTTAAAAAATGATTATCTGATGATGACACTGAGTCCTTAAAGGGAATTAGACCAAACAGTGAAGTTTATTAATAATGTTGAAAATCCTTATTTTAAAATAAACAACCTACTATTAATTTATTTTGACCTTTGGTTTCAATAATATGCATCCTGATTTATTGAACAAAATAAGCAGATACCTTACGAATTATTAATTTTGTCTTCTTTATCCTAGCACTATGGCATTTTTACATAGATGAAAATGTAATTTTAAATGATAGCACTGGATTTGGTAAAAGAAAAGATTAAGGAACTATGTGATCATTATGCTCAAAATGTTAACAGATATTTTAGAAGCTGAAAATATCAAAATTTTCAACACTTACTGGTTTTTTATTAAGATTTGAGGTGATGAAATTCAAAGTAAATAATTCAGATTTTCCTCACCTCTTTTTCATTTATAGCAAAATCACATATGATCTTAACTGGTATCTTAATATCTATTTCCAAGAAATCCAACAAACAAAAACAATACTTGCAACAACAGCAGGAGTTACTGATTATGCAAGCAGTTTACTCAGTACTATTAAAAGCACTTCACATACATGATCTCATATAATCCTCCTAAATATTTATTTTTTATTTTGAGACAAGGTCTCACAGGGCTAAGGTTACACACGTAAGATCACAGAACTAATAAAAGCAGCAGGTTTCCATTTCAAAGATCATGCTCTTAACCATTCAACTATTCTCCTATATATTTCACATGACAGCTGCTAAAAGGTCTACAAAGCTAAGGGAAACTATCCTGTACTCTATTCTCCCATTCCCTACTTTTTTTTTCATCTACCCCAGGACCTTCCAGGCTTCATAGCCATTTTCTCACACTGAAGGGACACCTGATGACAAGTGCAAATAAAGAGAAGGGAAAGGAGAGGATGTCTAAACTGCCACTGATTTTTCTCTTCTCCTTCTCAGTTGCTGGTAAACAGTGATAAGAATCTTTGAAAAGTACATGCATTGCTGTTTATCTCTTGCTCCTTTTGGGTACTGAGGTACATCTGTAAACAGCAGGCAAAAATTTTAGCAGTCAGAAATTTTTAAAAGTGCTTCTTTTGAAGCACAAATGACAATTGGTGGTGGGGATTGGGGGAGAGGGGTTGCGGTTACCAGGAATTAAACCCGAGAGCTCTACAACTGAGCTATAACCCAAGTCCTTTTTATTTTTTATTTGAAACAAGGTCTCATTAAGTTGCTGAGGGTCTCACCAGGTTGCTGAGATTGCCTTGAACTTACAATCCTCCTGCCTCAGTCTCCTCAGTGGCTGGGATTACAGCTGTGTACCATGAAGCACCTGGAACTATTGATAACATTTAATAGACAAAATTGACAGTGCATTTACCCATTATGCTGTTTAGTCAAGCCACTATTTTGTGACAAGGTGATAAATAAAGCTAGTTTATCTAGCTGATTAAGGTAAAGTTTTCCCCTGCTTCCATTTTTACTGCTTAACAAAATTTGATTATTAATGTACATTTAAAAAGAAATCCTCCATTTCTGTACATTCTTAAATACCTCAAAGAATTTCAACATACCACTTAGATATTACTTGCAAAAGACTGGTAATGGAATTGTGTACATCAAATATTAAAATGGACATTTTGAGTTTCAGGAAGAAACTTGTCACTCTACACTTGACCTACACACACCAATTACCCCTTTCCAAGTATAATGTAATTATAAACCTTACTGCTCTCAAGATATAACTTGCAAGGGATTTGTGGGGGTGGGGATTTCTGTATCTAACAGAAAATTACTTCTTCTCCCTTTATCACAGCAACTGGCTAAAATGTAATTGAAGCAAAAGCACCTAATTGCCCCAGTCTATTTATTAATCTAATTATTTCACCTTCCAATTGAATCCTACAGATTCGACATTTGAATCTTACTTCAGATGGTAACCTAAAATAATGTAAAAATAATGAAAAAGATTAACCATATGTAAAACTACTAAACAGAAAGTTCTAATGTAATATGTAAAACCTTAATGCTTTTTAATGAGTTTTAATTATTTACATATTTATTTACATAACAATAAAATCAATAATTTGCTTGCTTCATTGTCATGATTAAAATATTAAAAACCTATCTGTATTGTATATAAACAACAAAGAGAACACATGACATCTTGATGGCAATGAGAAGTTCGTAGAATTTCTTGAGTTTAAAAAAGTTAATAAGATCACATTATAATCACCTTAACAAATTCCCTTAAAGGCATTTTTAAAAATCTGTTCCAGATGTTATATTTAAAACATATTACTAGAAAATTAAGACCAAGGGCTGGGGACATAGCTCAGTGGCAGAATGCTTGCCTAGCATTTGCAAGACCCTGGGTTCAATCCCTAGTACCGGAAAAACAGAAAAAATTAAAAGCAGAAGTAATCACTTAAAACAAACTTTACTAGCCAAAATCATACATGTTCAACAAAATTAAGAATAAAAATAAGGACGTTCAATGTCTAAAGTACCATAATTAGATATTGTTTTGTGATTTAACAAATTGAAACTAAATTGCTCAGGTTGTCTCCGTAATAAGTAGTAAAACCAAGACAGTGGTGCTCTAGAGTCCTGATCTCACTTTATAGCAATTCCATTTCCATATTTTATACAAAGTTTAATGAAATGAATCCATTTGAGTGTTCATTTAAATTTTTAAATAACGGGAACTATCTCAATGATTCTTGAACTAAAATGACTGTTACTACAGAAAAAAGAAAAATTACTTTCTTTTATTCTATTACTAAAATAGAATCCACTGGCTCAAAGAATAAAAAGAACTTAGAAAATCAGTTGAAAACAAGAATATTAAAACAAGAGCCTGACCACATAATAATCTATTATGCAATATATATATATATATACACATATATATATATATGGAAACAATTTAACTTACAATAGTAATATTTCTTAGGTAATAATAATCAACCAAAAGTTGGGAATTCTATGGAGAAAACTAAACTTTTACTGAGAGGCATACAAACTCTGACAATAAAAGGAGAGACTGTTTTTAAATAACAAGAACACTACTTTAGAGTAGTGTTCCCACTTAAAATGTTTTGCTCATGTACATTTATAAATGTTCTAAGGGAAAACTGTTATAATTTATACAGTCAATGTAAGCCCAACCAAATCTTTTTTTTTTTTTTTTTTTTTTTTTTTTTTTTGTACTGGGGATTGAACTCAGGGGCACTCGACCACTGAGCCACATCCCCAGCCCGATTTTGTGTTTTTTATGTAGAGACAGGGTCTCACTGAGTCGCTTAGCGCCTCGACATTGCTGAGGCTGGCTTTGAACTCGCGATTCTCCTGTCTCAGCCTCCCTAAGTACTGGGATTACAGGCTTGAGCCACCGCGCCCGGCTCCAACCAAATCTTAATTGAATTTTTAAAGTTGTAGTATATGCAGCTGGAGATTACAAAATGCTTGTGTTAACATGAAAAATGCTATCAGCAGCTAAAATAATATTGCAAAAATGAGAAAAATCTATTATAAAGCAACAATGATTTTGGCATGTACTGGGCAATCAAATCAAAGGTAAAAATATTACAAATGAAAGAGAATCCAATGTTTGTACTAACTTTGTATTTGGAACAACAATCAGAGTTTAATAGATGATTCAACATCCCATTATTCAACAGAAAAACTGGCTAAAGATTGGGATTTTAAAAGTTTAGGATTCAAGTCCCTGTGGTATTGCTTAACTCATACTATCATACAAATAGATTCCAGGTGAAGTAAAATACAATACTGATTGTATTAACTAGTAACTATCAAACATCTATGACTACTAAGCTTTTTTAATGTGAGGCTAGGAAGATGACTAATTCATCAAAGCACAAAACCAGAAAAGAAATAAACCTGAAGACGAATACAATAATGACTTCTGCATAAACAAAATGAATTTTCACCAGAAACAAAAGACAGGCATGGTGGGGCTTGCCTCTCTAGTCCTAGCTGCTCAGGGGGCTGAACCAATAAAAATACAAAAACACTAATATAGTTATTTCTGAAAAATGAATAATGCTTTTTTATTTCTCATAATTGTTTTTCCATGGAAAAGTGAAAAAGTCATTAACATGCCAATAGGTACCACATCAGTTTATACTTTATCTTGTATAATTAGCACATATTCACTACACTAACTATACTCTAATCAAATATCAAATGAATTTCACATATTTATGGGGAACTTTTTAGAACTAGCTAAAGAATGATAAAATCTTAAAGTGTTTAGTCTAGAAGATCTTTAAAAATGCTTTTCTCTATCATTCAAACACTTTATGAGGTTACTATTTATACTATGATAAGCAGACAAAAATTGGTCTTTCTTCAATAAATGATGGCTATATAACTTAATAGCCACATGAAAAAGGCACAATTGTCTCTGTTCCTCAACCCTATATGAAAATAATTTCCACATAGATCAAAGATCTAGTTGTAAATAATAAAATGAACAGTTTGTGAGGGGAGAAAAGTTAAGTTTCATTATAATTTGGGAAAAGGAAACTTTGCTAACTTTTCTAAAAGGAAACTTTTCTAGTTTTCATATAAAATTAGAAGTAAGATTTACAAATATGATTATACAAAAAACTAAAAAAGTTTATTTGCATGGCAATGAAAATTCATCAACAAACTCAGAAGTCAAATGAAAAATTGGGAAAAGATATTTGCAATCTACAAAGGTTTACAGGCCCAATATATTAAAAGAATAGACAAAGAGAATACAATGACCACCACCATCACCATCACCCTAATAGAAAATGGGCAAAAATATTACTAGTTTACAAAAAAAGTAATTTGCCTCATAAATCAAGGTCAACTTTGGCCAAAAGACACATACAAAATATAAACTTCACTGAGAAACTATTTTTACCTATCAAATAATCAAAGTATTTAGCCTGCTGGCATCACACACTCCTGATAGACCTGCAGGGGAAAAGGAATACTCTCATATGTGCCAATGGGAATGCCAAAACTACAACTACCAATGAAGGAGAATTTGGTAACATCTAGCAAACTTATATAAGCATTTATCCCTTTACCCAGAATTTCTACATCTAGGAATCTCTCACCAAATGACAGCAATAAGAGTATGAAAAAAAGTAGGCATAAAACTAGTAACTGAGGCAGGACTGATAGCAGCAGAAGACAGTAAATAATCTTGATGTCCATCTACATAGGATTGTTTAAATAAACCTAGGTACATCACAACATATTTCAACCATCCCAAGTGAGTCCAAAAGAAAAAAATAAATGCATTTAACTATCATACAGTAAAGAGTAATATTAGTTATTGTTATTTTGAAATTATTATTACAATGTTATCATATAAACAAGAAACTACATTGCTATGGTTAGGAAATGCTATGAACACAATTCTCGTGTTAAAGATCCGAACCCCAATGTGATTATTTGGTGGTCAGGTCTTTGAGATGTACTTAGAAGTAGGTAAGACTAGGGATGGGAATCCCCATGATGTAATGCCCTTATAAAAATGTATCTCCTTCCAACCCCACTTCAGCATCAGAGAAAAGACCCAAGCATAAAGCCAAGGAACTTAACTCTTCTTTTAAGCTTGCACCAAAACTATCAATATAAATTAATGATTATTCCAAATCCAAAATGAAAAAAGAAATTCCTACCTTTGTCTACTAAAATACTGAGAAAAATGGAGGCTGGGGAAGTCACAATGGCAAGAAACACTTCTGAGAAGCAATCTCTAAATACCCACTGCCTTACCACCCCCACCAAAAATAATCCTGTGTAGAAATTATTAATTCCATATCTGGAATAGAAAATATACTAGATAAGCATGCCAGAAATCAAGGAAGCAAAGACAAATTAATGTCAAAACATCCTAGAAACTAACTTCAAGAAGTTCCTATTGGCCTAAAACAAGATAACTTGTTAACTACGTCAGATGGTAGGTATGTTGTTTCACTACAGTAACCGTTTTACTGTACATGTATCTTATGACATCATGCCAAACACAAAATTTATTTTACAACAACTAAGTAAACAATTCAAAAATAAAAAGAGGCTATTTGAGCAATAAAATACAACTAAAATAAACTAAGAAACAAATACATACAAATCTAAATTCATACTGGTGATGAAAAAATTCTGGCCTCAAGATGCAAAGGAATCTAGACTCTACTCAGAAAATGTACAAAGGAAAACAAAGGAAATAGTCACTATTTTAACTAAACCTGTAGTTCAGTCAGAAAGAAAATATTTTAAAAATTAAGTTTTTGGGCTGGGATTGTGGCTCAGCGGTAGAGCGCTTGCCTCGCATGCGTGAGGCCCTGGGTTCGATCCTCAGCACCACATACAGAGCAATAAAATAAAGACATTGTGTCCATCTACAAAAAAAATTTTTTAAAAAAAATTAAGTTTTATACATAAATATATTATTACTTATGTGTACATATGCATTCATATGTATGGGGGAGGAAGACAGGTGGAGAAGATCACACAATCATTAAGATTCCTTTCTGGACTATTTTATTATCTAAAAATGATTTCATTTAACACAACACTTTCTGTCTACTTATCCATATAAACCTGGTTTATAGTTGTTTATTCATCAGAATAGTTGTGGAAGGGCAAATTTTAGAAAAAAATATGTATTAGTTATTCTCAAGCATATCACCATGTAACCAAAGATGGGGCAAAAGAAAATGAGTACAGGGGAGTCAATTATCTACTAACATTTTGGGTGGAATAAGGAGGATAACAGAGCATGTGAGAGAACTGTGGGGAAAGATGAGCATGAGGAAAAAAACAAAAGACTCAAATCTTGATCACCATTGTGACTTTACTGGGGTAAAGTAGAGAATAACCACTTTCCTCAAGAAATAGCAAAGGTTACACAAAACTCCAGATTGGATATAAAAAACGGAGTACAGACTTGCTTTAGCAAGTCTTATTAGGTCATTTTTTTTAAAGGCTGAAAAAAATTTATTGGTGCAGTATGATTAAACGTAACAGTTGTATTCATTATTATATATTCATACGTGCACATAACATAATATCATTAATTTCATTCCCCAGTACCTCCACTTTCCCTCCCGTTGGCCATCTTCCTCTACTCTAGCAGTCTCGCTCCTATTTTCATGAAATGCCCTGCCCTTTTTATTTTTTCTCTCTAGCTTCCACATATGAGAGAAAACAACTACCTTTGACTTCCAAAGTCTAGATTATTTTGTTTAACAATGCTTTTCCCAGCAAATGACATAATAGTCTTCTTCATGGCTGAATAGATGGCTAAAATGTGGTACAGACACCACATTTTCTTCATTTGTTGATGGACACCCTAGGCTGCTTCAAAAATTTGGCTATTGTGAATTGTGCTACTATAAAAATGAATATGCATGTATTGCTGTAGTATACTAATTCTAAAAAGGCTGAAATTAAATCCATCATATTTGAGTTACTACTGTTTATACCAATACCCCAACCTCCACTCCCATAGAAAACTGTAGTTTCATCAGATGGAGATGGAATACTCCTCATAAATTAACAATCTTTTCTAAATTATAGAAAATTCCCAAAAGTGCAGATTTTCTGTGGGAAACTACTCCATCCTAGGTTTATAAAGTTCTGGTAAGACTCTCAGTCAAGGTGCCTTGCCTTGCTCTAACAAGCTCAGATAATCAGAATCCTCTCTTCTAAGAATACAAACCTTGACGAAACACACACATTCCTATATACACCAAGAAAAAGGTTGATGCCAATTCATCTGAATTTCAGTACCTTGAAGAAATTATTCATTAATTACTGATACCCCAGACCCCCGGGGCTGCTATGACTCCTGTCCCTTCAACCACTTGGTTCTTTAATTTTTTGAGCTTCCTCATAATCATTTTTTTTCTTTAGATGGTGTGTGTGTATGTGTGTCACCAAAGAATTCTGATGGCAAACAAATTACTAGCAAATTCTGCAATAATAAAATTGTTCCTCACTCCAATGATGACTGCACAATGCTCTTTAATACCATGCCTTCTGTGTGATCAGCAACCTGAACAAATCAGGGGTGAAAGGGATCCAAGAAAAGTTTCTCTATAAAAGAAAAAGCTAAAAATTCATAATCCACATCCACAGCCAAGACTCAAAAGAATAACAAAGCAGTTTTTGAATATACAACATAATGAAGCTGAGATTATGTGGAAGGTTCAGGACCTATTTTTTTCTTTTGTTTCTGTTGTTCTTTTCAGATATACATGACAGTAGGGTATAGTTTCACATATTATACATACATGGGGTGTAACCCATAACAATTTTGATGTCAATCTTGTGACTGAACACCATGTGGAGTTATACTGGTTGTGTATTCATATATGAGCATAGAAAAGTTATGTCCAATTCATTCTACTGTCTTTACTATTCTCATCATCCCTCCTTTCCTTCATTCCTCTTTGTCTAATCAATGAACTTCTATACTTCCCCTCCCTATCCTCCCTTGTTATGGGTTAACATCTACATATCAGTACATTTGGCCTTTGGTTCTTTGGAATTGGCTTATTTCACTTAGCATAACAGTCTCCAGTTCCATCCCTTTAACCAACAAATGCCATAATCTCATTCTTCTTTATGGCTGAGTAATATTCCATTGTGTATATATGCCACATTTTCTTCATCCATTTATCTGTTAAAGGATACCTAGGTTGTTTCCATAGCTTGGTTATTGTGAGATGAGCTGCTATAAACACGTATGTGGCTGTGTCACTGTAGTATGCTGTTTTTAAGTCCTTTGGGTACAGACCGAAGAGTGGGATAACTGGGTCAAATGGCAGTTCCATTCTAAGTTTTCTAAGTAATCTCCATACTCCTTTCCATAACAGTTGCACCAATCTGCAGTCCTACCAATAATGTATTAGAGTACCTTTCTCCCCACATCCTCATCAACATTTACTGTTACTTGTATTCTTGTTTTTTTTTTTTGGGGGGGGGGGTAGTGGGGATTGAACCCAGGGACACTCAACCACTGAGCCACATCCCCAGCCCTATTTTATATTTTATTTAGAGATAAGGTCTCACTGAGTTGCTTAGTGCCTCACTTTTGCTGAGGCTGGCTTTGAACTCACAATCCTCCTGCCTCAGCCTCACAAGCTGCTAGGATTACTGGTGTGAACCACCATGCCAGGCTACTTACTTATATTCTTTCTAACTGCCATTCTGACTGAAGTGAGGTGGAGTCTCAGTTGTCATTTTAATTTGCATTTTTCTAGTTGCTAGAGATGTTGAGAATTTTTTCATATATTTGTTGTTCATTCACATTTCTTCTGTGAAGTGCCTGTTCAGTTCCTTTGGCTATTTATTGATTAGGTTATTTGATTTTTGGTGTTTTTGAGTTCTTTGTATATCCTGCAGATTAATGCTCTGAGGTAGATGTGGTAAATATTTTTTCTCATTCTGTAGGCACTCTGTTAATGTTCTTGATTGTTTCCTTTGCTGTGAAGAAGCTTTTTAGTTTGATGATATCCTAATTAGTGATTCTTGATTTTACTTCTAGTGCTTTAGGAGACTTATTGAGGAAATATGTTCCTAAGTTGATATGATGGAGAGTTGGGCCTACTTTTTCTTCTAGTAGGTGCAGGGTCTTTGGTCTAATGCCAAAGTCCTTGATCCACTCTGAGTTGAGTTTTGTGCAGGGTGAGATACAGAAATTCAATTTCAATCTACTACATATGGATTTCCAGTTTTCCCCGCATCATGTATTGAAAAGGCTATCTTTTATCCAATGTATGTTTCTGGCACCTTTTGTGTGTATATATCTGTGTCTTCTGTTCCACTGATCTTCAATCCTATTTTTGTGCCAATACCATGCCGTTTTTGTTTCTATAGCTCTGTAGTATAATTTAAGGTCTGGTACTGTTTTGCCTCCTGCATTACTTTTCTTACTAATGATTGCTTTGGTTATTCTGAGCTTCTTATTTTTCCAAATGAATTTCACAACTGCTGTCTATTTCTATGAAGAATGTCATTGGAATTTTAATGGGAATTTACATTAAATCTGCATAGCGCTTTTGGTAATATGGCCATTTTGAAGGTATTAATTCTGCCTATTAAAAACAGGAGGTTTTTCCATTTTCTAAGGACTTCTTCAATTTCTTTCTTTAGTGTTCTATAGTTTTCACTGTAGAGGTCTTTCACCTCTTTTGTTAGATTGATTTCCAAGGTTTTTGGTTTTTGAGTGAATGGGATAATTCTCCTGATTTCTCTTTCAGCTGATTGGTCATTGGTGTATAGGAACATAACTGATTTATAGGTGTTAATTTTATAATCCTGCTACTTTGCTGAATTTGTTTATGAGTTCAAGAAGCTTTCTGGTGGAATTTTTTGGGTCTTCTAAATATAGAATCATGTCTTTGGCACATAGGGATAGTTTGAGCTCTTCTTTTCCTATTTGTATCCCTTTAATTTCCTTCTTTTGTCTAATTGCTCTGGCTAGGGTTTCAAGAACTATGCTGAATAGAATTGGTGAAAGAGGCATCCCTGTCTTGTTCCAGTTTTTAGAGGGAATGCTTTCAATTTTTCTCCATTTAGAATAATGCTGGCCTTGGGTTTAGCATCAAAAGCTTACCAAGAAGGAAAAGCCCAGGGCCAGAGTCTCAGCCAAATTCTACCAGACCTTCAAGGAAGAACTAACACCAATCCTCCTAAATTATTCCATGAAATAGAAAAGGAAGGAACACTTCCAAACTCATTCTATGAGGCTAGTATCAACCTGATACCAAAACCAGAGAAAGACATATTAATGAAAGAAAACTTCAGACCAATATCCCTCATGAACATAGATGGAAGAATTCTTAAAATACTGGCAAATCACATACAAAAACATATTAAAAAGATACTGCACCATGATCAAGTGGGGTTCATTCCAGGGATGCAAGGTTGGTTCAACATATGGAAATCAATAAATGTAATTCATCACATCAATAGACTTAAGTATAATTAATAAATTTAATTCATCACATCAACAGATAAGAATCACATGATTATCTCAATAGATACAGAAAAAGCATTTGACAAAATTCAGCATCCACTCATGTTCAAAACACTAGAAAAACTAGGAATAGTAGGAACATACCTCAAAATTGTAAAAGCTATATATGCTAAATGCAGGGATCTATTGTTTCTAACATCATACCATTATGAGGCAAAGCCAACATATCCCCCCAAGTAACCACACAGCTTTTCTGCCTGGATCTGATGCAATATAAAATGTTTTCTGAACCTAGAAATTAATGAGCAGAGAGGAATGAACAATTTATATTCACTTAACATTTGTTTTAAAATTCCATTATTTTTTCACATATCTGTTTCCTGACAATATAATGAGGAGGAAACAAAAAAGCTATGACCTTCTTCCTGATAGGATTATGTAACAGAGAAAACAATTTCTGTTGAAACAATCCCATTAGAGGGGTTAAAAAAAAAAAAAAGCTAATAACTAAGCAAAAACAAAAACAAGTAAAACTTGCTTTTTTAAAAATCAAAACCAAAATTTCTAATTGAAGCTGATTGGGTAAAACCTTAGATCTAAAATATTTGGATGACTCTATATGAAAGTCTGAAAGTACAAAGTACATTTAACATATATTTAAACCCAAATAACCTTACGTCCCCAAATTTAATACTTTTTCAATATTCCCTATCTCAGTGAATAGATAAACCCAGTCAACTGACCACACAGGAATACCAGAAATCATCTCTGACACTTCCTTGTTAGTGCCCATATCCATCCCAAGGCCCTGGATCCCTAATAGAATCTATGCCCTTTTCTTCATCTTACCCCTCTAACACACCATCTCTCACTTCTGAACTACTGAATACCTATATAACCAGTTTCCTTAAGTTTATGTAATCTGCTCTGTATATTGCAGCCAGAGTAGCACTTTCAAAATGTAAAGCTATTCACAACTTACCACTGCTTCATTGGCTTCCCAAAGTACTTAAGTTCCAAAATTTCTAAAATCCTTGGCCAGCTGCAAGTCCCAATCTTTTTATCTCATTCATACTTGTACTTCATTATCAATTATTTTCTCTCCCTCAAAATTAATTTTCAAAGCAAGAAACAAACAAAAAAAATCCTCATTGAGAAACAACAAATTGGAATTTTAATCAATAAAACAATCTTTTGGTTTAAAGAATTTTCACTTTATCTGAAAGAAAACTTTTTAAGGTATCAAGTTTTTTTCTATAGTAAGGAAGAATGGTAGTGGTACACATAGAAGAGATTTTAGAGATATTAAGAAGAAAGGTCTATAGGCCTTTGTGACAGCTGGCTACTGGAGGTGAGGGAAAGGAATTAAAAGCAAGGATGATCATTAATATCCTAGCTTGGGGTGATGGGGAGATGCAGACACTGTATAAGAACCTGATTCATGAATCAGAGACAAGGTACTAAAAACCCATAAAACAATGCTGGAAAGGACTGTGATGTGCCACTGAGGGCCTATACACTACAAAGTATTAATAACAATAATAAATTATAATTGCCATTTTACATAATTTTACAGAATGGAAAATGACCAAATACGAACTTAAGATTCATTTGTTATACTTTTCCATCAACATCTATGTGCCAAGCTCCTGATTCTCATCTGGGAATATAGTGGAAGACTTCAAGAGACATAGTTTCTACCTTTTGGTCCATCTATGAAGAAAGATAGTCAAAGAAAACAAACAAGAATATTACTAGAAGAAAAAAAAGGTTCCTAAAAAAGTAACCTTTGTAGTAAGATCTGAATTATAAGAAGGAACGTCTTACTAACAGCAAGGGAATAACGTTCCAATCAAATAGAACTGGAAGGAAAAAGACCGAGAAGTGAACAACCTGAGAAGTTGTTTAAAAACTTAGAAAAAGCCAGTGAAGCCAAAACACAGCCAGGATCCTTTCTAATATACTGTTAGTATGTTTCTAGTATACTGTTCCTTCATTATATGGCACAGAATTATAGACGGAATTCACAGGTTTCTGAATTTGAATGAAAAAAAGAATTTTACAATTTTATTTTTACCAATTCTTCAACTGAAATTAACAATCCCTTCATGAATATGGGCAACATTCCACAACACTAATAGCAATGGCTATTACTCTGTTACCAAGAAAATTCAGGTAAAATTGTTTCAGATATCCTAAAATACACCTATGTTCATCACACTTTAAAATTTTGGTACTTCTTTTATCTTCCACTACGTGCTGTCATATAATAATACATCAGTAAAGAAGCACAAGTGACTATGAATGTTCATACTTAAAATATCTTGATAACTCCACTTCAATAAAATTGGTTTTCTTTATCTTACATTTTAGTTTATTTTATACATTAAAAAAAGCATTCAGAGAGAGGATTCATAGGATTCAATAGTCTGCCAAATGTGTCTATGGTACAAAAAAGGATTATGAACCTCTAACTAGAGTAAAAGAAAACTAAGAATCCTAACAAACTAAATTCAACCAGTGTTACTTGTTTGGGTTCTATTTCCAACAGATAAACTATAATGATATATTTTCCAGAAGTATCAAAGAAACTGAAAAATAAGCTGGGTACCAAATATCAACATATTATTTATTTTGTAAGGTGCAATAATGGCATTGTGGCTGTTTTTTGAAAGTTTTTCTAAAAGTCTGTACATTTTATAGAGATGTAAAATACACACAATAAAATGACAGTGCTTGGATTTTGCTATAAAATATTCCAAACCCCCCCCCCAAAAAAAAAAACCAACAGTTGAAAGAGAACAGATAACATGAATGGTTTACAAAACAGAAATTATAGAATCTGTAATGATGGGCAGATCATGTGCTATTTTTCTAATTAGGTTTGAAATATCTCATAATCAGACAATTAAGAAAAGAGGAAAGCAACCCCCCTTTGGTAGCTGCTTTGAAGAAAAAAAAAAAAGCCGCCCCTCAGGGGGAAGAAAAACGAAGAAGTGCTACCTGTCAGCAAATTAGAGAAAAATGCCCCTTTCTTCAGCGATGGTCTACGCCCCATCTAACTTAACTGATGAAGGTGAAAGCTAACTAGAGATTTACACCTCTTTCTTCCCTTATGATGTTTGGTAAGGACAGCAGGAATCATTAAAACTTGCTATGGTATTATTCGTATCTTATAAGTAAGCACTCCATCGAAAGGCACTCATGCATTCGTTTCAAAGAAAAGAGAATGTAGATTCTATTATATCAGCTGTCTGGATGTAGAAAATTAGTCTTTGATCAAACTAGCATATCTTGGCAATAGAAATAGCAACGGTCTAGGAAAAATAACCTTACAGTCTTAAACTAGCAAGTACTGATTAAGCTTAGGCTTTATATTGAGAAGAACCTGACACTTGAGAACATTCAGATCAAGGGGTAGGGCAAAGAAGGAAGCTAGGTAGCCACAAATACACATGAAAGATTCAGTGCCAGGCCACTGCACTGGTAGAAAGCAAAATGCTTGATGGGAGGATGAGAGTATGCTGTATTTAGGCAATCGGGTCATACCAGATGGCTTCCAGGTTGTGAAAAAACGATTATAACTGAAAAGAAGTCTGTTCCATTTGTGTAATTGGAGTGGGCTGCATAACTCTCCAGTCTTAGTATATTTAAGACAGAAACACTAACAAGGTTCTACAACCTGCAAGAAGGAGGACTTACTAATCCTCTCTTTTTCCCTGTGCCTATTTATATTATCCTGCTCTCCTACTGTGCCACCTAACTCAACAGAATCTCTCTAATCAATGCTGCTTTGTCTTTGCATTTTAAAGTCTTTTCTGAAGCTGGATGACAGACAAAAACCAAGTACCTTTTAATGTTGTTCCCCAAAGATCGTATGTTGTCACAAATCAGAAGAATGTCTTAGAGCATAATTCTATACATTCTTTCGTTAGTTCTAAATTTTCTTAGAACTAATAAAAATTTAAAATAACAAAAATCAGTTCTATGCTGGGCACAATGGCACGCACCTGTAATCCACAGCTGGAGAGGATGAGGCAAGAGGATCTCAAGCTCAAACCAACCTCAGAATTTAGCGAGACTCTGTCTCAAAATAAATAAAAAAGGGGTGGGATGTAGTTCAGCGGTAAAGCACCTCTGTGTTCAATTCCTCATACAAAAAGAAAAAGAAAAATGAAAAAAAAATCAGTTCTACCTAGCTTTAAGCAAAACTCTTGATTATAAAAGATTTATTCATAAACTACATGTCCCTTCAGCACTAAGTGATGCATGTAGTAATTGTTTTCCCACTACTTTTAGTATAAATCCTAACCCATAAACAATTTTAATAATTGTACATCTCCTAAAATAACATGATTTTATTTTAACTACAGTAGATAGGCAACAACTGCCACCACTGTTATTTTTATTTAATGTGTATGTGCCAAATATATATACCTAAATAACATCCTTCCTAAAATTCATCTAAATATCAATTCCCAAGTATACAAAATTCAACAGTATTAATATATGAATGAGTAGAAAAATTACTGTCCTCTAGAATCGGTTGATAAAAATTAAAAAGAGTTGGCAAACAAAAGCTATAAGCCAAATCCAGGACAGTATTTATTTTTATATGGTCCATGAGTCAAAAATGTTTTTTACATTTATAGTTGGGGGGGGGGTAGGAAAAAAAGTAATTCTATGACATGTGAAAAATTACATAAAATTCAAATTTTGCTACTCATTACAGCATGCTTAATTGCAATGTACCCAAATTAATTCATTTGTCTATCGTCTATGTATGGATTGCCTTTGCATAACATCAGCAGAGAGAACTACTTGCAACAGAAACTGTAACTGACAGCCTGGTCCAGGTATCTAGCCTGGACCCTGGCTGGCCATTTTGGTCACCTGCCCAAGTAAGAAACAAACATGAAAAAAGTAATTTTATGCAGTTTCATCAACCTGGGTAGAAACAGCAGCCAAATCCAGCAAACAGGAATCCTGGGCTAGGCTGACAGAAACAAAAACCTCATGTTTTGCTCCTGGGTTTAGCAATGCCAGCTAGCATACTACAAATCATAAGAATGAAGTTATATTACCTCACCCTACTTTAATCCTCAAAAAAGAATCTATCACTGTTTTTTGTTGTTGTTGTTGTTGTTGTTCTCTCTCAAGGCCTACATACAACAGGCACACAACAAACATTTACTGTATGTCAATGCCTAGCATACAACAGGCACACAACAAACATTTACTGAATGAATGCAAAATCATATCATTTTGTGTGCCACAGATTCTGTCATTCAATGTTTAGATTTCGTTTTTTTTGTTTGTTTGTTTTACAAGTGCAATACCCACCATATCAAAACAAGAAAAGAAGTACATTCTTAAGGCATAGTGAAATGTACATTTGTTAATGAACTATGCAATGATACTAAAGATGGGGTAAAAGACTATAATATAGCATATGCAAATATTACCAAACTAAGCACTTATCATAACATTCTCAACTCAAAGGAAAGCAATGGTCAGAAAAAAATGGAAAATTTAAAACAGAGTATCTCATAATAACAGAATTTCTTCACAAAAATTAAAAAGTCAGAATGAGGCTTCAAAGAAAGTTTCTGAGAGGTTATGGGCCAAGTAAGGAATATTTGGTTTACTTATGGTAAGTTAACTAAACTGTATTTGATTGAAGCAACCATAGAAATATATCCAGAGAAAACCACCTTAGGACTGATTAATAGCCTTTCATGGAGACCTACTGCTTGAAGAGTTGAAGTCACTGGGTGTAACATTCGTAGTCAAAAGTCAAGGCTGTTTTGGTTTTGTTTTATTTTGCTAAGTTGCTGACAAACTTACTAGTGTCACCAAGTTGTTTGTTTATTTGAGGAGTCAATGTCATGTTTTGAACTGACTAAAGAATTAGCCTCTACAAATAGTCTACATGAAACAACCACAGGCAAGAATAATTTCAAAGTTCAGAAAACACGACTGAAATACAACCTGAAGTGCAATCAGTTCACATGTTTTACAACACATAGTGGTAAATACATTTGTGGAGCAAAATTCAACAAAGATGGACAAATTTACAAAACTCAAAAAAATGTTAGGTGTTTAAAGCCTGGTACTTTATCTGTAGGTACTTTTCAGAAAATATTTGTATTTACTATGTATTACTGAACCATTAGCATCAGCAGTAAACTTCATTTACTTTTATAGATTTAATCCTCATTAGTTCCATGAATTTTTGTTAGAAATAATGTGTTCTACCACACAATAGTCAAACAGTTTATCAGTAGCAAAGTCTTTTGCTGAGGCTGCCCCAGTTTGCTGAATAGCTAGAAAGTAGCAAAGTTTTATTATTATTTTTTTGACTTCAGGACCAAAATTTAAATTTTTCTGTATAAAAAGATCCAACCTTACCCACTACCATCAAATACTAAATGGCTTTAGAAACTACTTTTTGCTACGGATTTGATTACTGTTTTTTAAACAATTCAACTTAAATTATAAGACAAAACAGATTATAAAAGAAATTCATATCAATTTGAGGATAACTGGATTATAAATAATTTCAAGTTGCTTTATATACATTCAATGCTGTCAAAAATTAAAACAAGAAACGACAATATCGTTCTCACAAAATCTACAACAGATATATTTTCCAAACTAAAACTAAAGTTCAGGTTGGTTCTTAATTTCAATATAAATGTGACAGAAATTTCCTTCTTTCAAAGTTCATTTATTTGGAAAATTTCCAAATAAGCTTCCATTGGCAACAATATATCTGCAATGCAATGACATGCTAAAAAGGAATATATTAAGAAAATAATTTAGGAATATATTAAGAAAATAATTTCCATGTAGTGAATGTGCCCAATTAATATCATATACTTATGAAATAATGATATTTACCATTATCTATCTGTTCAATAAGATTTATTAAAAAATAAAATACATAAAACCTCATTATAGAACAACATTAATAGATAACTGCTTGTAATGAGTTAGGATTCAGAAACTTCTGAAAGATCAAAGAGCTAGTTGATTTTAGTTCTCAAATTTGGTATGTTTAATTATATTAGGGATTTAATTTCAGAATATTTATGGCAACAGATATAAGACAGAAAAGATACTAGCAGAAAAGAAGCATCTATCTAATTATACCAAATCTAAACCCAACATTATGGCCCAGACATAAAGCCAGACTCAGCAACTAAGCAAACTCTCAGAAACTTACCAAAACCCTGTCTCAAAATAAAACATAAAAAGGACTGAAGATGTAGCTCAGCAGTAAAGCATCCCTGGGGTCAATCCCCAGTACCCAAAAAATAAATAATTAAAATCTGGGGAAGAAAATGAATACAGAATCAACAGTGTTCAGAATTCACTGTAGATAATAAAAGATGGAATTAATTCTTTATATTTGTAACTTATAAAAATGTTAAATTAGCTGGGTGCTGTGGCACATGCCTGTAATCCCATCACTTTGGGAGGCTGAGACAGGAGAATCGTGAGTTCAAAGCCAGCCTTAGAAACAGCAGGTGCTAAGCAACTCAGTGAGACCCTGTCTCTACAAAAAACACAAAATAGGGCTGGGATGTAGCTCAGTGGTTGAGTGCCCCTGAGTTCAATCCCCTGTACCAAAAAAAAAAAGTTCCATTGACTTAATTTCAAAATATATGTACACTTGAACTTGCATACTGTTGCAAAATCTAAACACAAAGAGCAAGAGTTTTTTCAAAGACACCATAAAACACAAGTTCAACAATAAAACAACCAAGTTCTATGGTATGACTTTGTTTTCAATTTAAAAATAAGATCTTAAGCAGTTTCCATTTCTAAATATTTCAAATTAATGTGTCTTCAATTTATTCACAGCAAAGCACCATTCTGAAATTTCAAATAAGAACTTAGTTTATAATTATAAGATCTGTACTGATCAGAAGCAAATCAGAGTTTAAAAACAGATATTTAAAATAAACATGGGAACAATCACTCACAGAGGAACATGAGAAGCAGGAAAGACAAGAAGAACAACACTAAAAGAAACATCCATCAAGAAAAAGACCTGGAAAAGAAACCAAAATTTAGAATTAAAGATCAAATGAGGCTTGGTGGTACGGGGAAGGGAGAAGGAAGGAGATGAACTAACTAGACAATCCAATGAATACTAAGACAAAATACTAAAACAAATAAAATAATAATCTGAATGCAGGAATAATACAAAAGATTGCAAATTCATGGAGAATTTTAAAGAATTTATGAAGACCTAGAAACTAATAGAGAAAACTAAAGCTCAGTCAACAACAGCAAACAGAAAAGTATCTATCAAGAATAATTCTAAGCCGGGCACAGTGGCTCATGCCTGTAATCCTAGCACTTTGGGAGGCTGAGACAGAAGAATCACGAGTTCAAAGCCAGCCTCAGCAATGGCAAGGCGCTAAGGAACTCAGTAAGACCCTGTCTCTACATAAAACACAAAATAGGGGGCTGGGATTGTAGCTCAGCGGTAGAGCGCTTGCCTTGCATGCGTGAGGCCCTGGGTTCGATCCTCAGCACCACGTACAAAGCAATAAAATAAAAACATTGTGTCCATCTACAACTAAAACAATATTTAAAAAAAAAAAAACACAACACAAAATAGGGCTGGGGATGTGGCTGGCTCAGTGGTCTAGTACCCCGGAGTTCAATCCCCAGTACCAAAAAAAAAGAATGTATCTAAATATTCAAACATAAAATGTCATTAAATACTGTTTTTTCATATGAACAAAATGATTCAAATCATCTGTGACTGAAATTGAAGGAACTACTAAAGATTAACCCCTATTCTCAAAATAAAGAAGGGAAATACATAAAACTGAACTGAGAGGGAGCCAGAACTTAAAAGTGATATAAGCATGTTTAAAACTCATATTAATTTTGTTAAAACTGAATGGATTAAAGTTGTGCCACTAGGTAAGTAGAAATTTAAAAATCTATTGTAGTATGTCTAAAAGAATAATAAGCTAAAAAAAATTAAAATCTGCTTTTGTGTAATTCTGAGAGTCCTATATAATTACAGCATTAATGCACAAAACTACAATTAAAAGAATATATATAATCATACCAAAATTTCGTGTTGTTAAGAAAATATCATCGTATTTCCAAAATAGTTTCTATTTTTCCTTTTTTTTTTTTTAGGCCCTTCAGTGCCTACCAATGGACCACCTATGTTCACTTTTTTAAAATTGGTGTTGGAATTATATGTTATTGTGGGATTCATTATGCCTTATTCATACAAGAACATATATTTTCTCCTATTCTTACAATAATCAATAATATTGAAACATCTTGAGACAGCTGATGTCAAGTTCGTAACTAAAGAAATGTGCAACGATCTCCGGATTACTCCTGACCTATGTCAATAACTGTCTACACTTTCAAAGTAAGTCATTAACTACATAGTCATTAGCAAAGTGATGTTAAAGGTTATGCTATAGATATTACTGAAGGTTATCCTAAAGATATTACTAAACTTCCTAAGATGTATTGGGTAAACCAATAATTACTCTTTAATGAGATGCACAGCTAAATTAATGAAATTTGACTGTATAGGCTTATACCAAAAATACCATCCAGTTTGCAACAGATTTTCAATAAATGCCAGTAACATGTATAAACTGAAAAACCTTACAAAAATCACCTTCAGTTTACATGTATTAAAACTGACACCTGTTAATATATTCTGTTGGTAAAATTGATTTTTCTTGAAGTATATTAACATCTAAATGCTGATTATGCTGATAAAATACATTAAATTAGATTCTAACACCTCTTACTATAAAGAAGGTATCAGTGCAATAAGATCAATACCTGGCCCATCTAAAGTGAATATTCTAAATACTAGGCAACTTTTTAAAAGTGTTACATGTACTATTCAGTATAAAATGTTTCCTATGTATACTTAAGGCAAAAAAAAAAAGTCTGCAATAACTACAAAAAAGTCCATGCTACAATCAAACAGCACTGAGGATAATACTAAAGAAGGTACATCAGTACACATTTAAACCTCAAAGAAATACTGCTTTTCAGATTAAAAAAAGAAAAAAACCAATGTCTAACTTGCTGCAAGAAAATTCTCTCTTGTATCTACCTCATATCAAGACATGGCCCAAACCTATAAACAGCATCCTCCTTCAACCCCCCGCCCCAAATAAAACCTGCTGCTGGGAATATCACAAGGGGAAAATTATTATTCAAGAGATGTTTTATGAAGCCGGGCGCGGTGGCTCAAGCCTGTAATCCCAGCACTTAGGGAGGCTGAGACAGGAGAATCGTGAGTTCAAAGCCAACCTCAGCAACAGCGAGGCGCTAAGCAACTCAGCGAGACCCTGTCTCTACATAAAACACAAAACAGGACTGGGGATGTGGCTCACTGGTCCAGTGCCCTTGAGTTCAATTCCCAGTACCAAAAAAAAAAGAGATGTTTTATGAGTATGTTTCATGATTATGGGGGGGGAATGTTTATTCAATTTAGTGATAGCTTCATAGAAAAATCTATGAAAGTAAAGATGTAATTTTTAAACTGCAAAAGATTATTAATATTAATACTGAAATATTAGTGTATCAGGTAGAAATTAATAAAACTATCATCCAAAAGCTTACAAGAGATAATGGGATTACATACGGTATTTAAATTTTACTTTTTATTTTAAAATATACATATATACACACACATTCATATGAAACCAAATGTTTTATTGTATTTTAGGCATATACGTATATACTCTCAGACTGAAATAGGATAGAGCCACTCTGTTCCCTGAAATATCAAGATAATTAAGTTTTAAAAATTATTTCAACTGTAATATTCTCAAGCATTATACCAGTCTAAATGTAGAGTATAAGAAATCCTGTATAAATATTAATATCCTACTTAAAATTCTGACTGTATTAAATACTTCAAATACTTTCTAGGTCAAAATAAGTAATTTAAATCTAAGCAAATTACCTTTCTACAACTGAGCCCTAACAGGTGGATGGAAAAGGCTAATCTACTAAATGATAGCTGGTAACCTAGTAAAGTTGTAGTTATCACTGTACATGAAATTTCTTTGCAGCTATTTTCTCTTAAAAACTACAGATCTCTACTACAACATTAACATACACAGCTGTGGCAAAAATATCCCAATTACCAGAAAAGGAGTCTCTTAATATGTAAATAAAACTAGTCTTCACAACTTTGAATGAAAACAACATTAAATAAGGAATCCTAAATACACCAATAAAGCTATAGACAACATTAACATTGCAACATTAGCCAACATTATTTAACACTGCAAGTTAAATTTAGATTATAGACAATCATAAATTCACAATAAAAGGCATCATTTGCTGCACCCTCTTTGTACTAAGCATTTTACACAGTTTCTCTTTTATTCTTAACAACACTATGATGTAAATTATATTATCTTTGTTATACAATAAAAATAGAATGAGTGGCAAGACTAGGATTCAAAGCCAGGGCTGACTTTAAAGCCTTATGTTTGTAGTGCTTCCAACTGATTAACTTTAATAAGTTGTTAACTTTAATAACTTGTCTTTAATAAGTTGGCATTGCCTTTATTTAAATTAGGAATGTCAAACTGAAAGGCTAAGGTGGTCTATAAATGAAGATGTCATGAATAAATGAAGGAGGATAAAGGACTAGTGAAATGGAAATGTAGAAAAAACATCTTATCAAGAAAGCAACCACTAACCAGGTGTGGTGGCTCATGCCTGTAACCCCAAGGGCTCAAGAGGCTGAAGCAGGAGGATCATGATTTCAAAGCAAGCCTCAGCAACTTAGCAAGGTCCTAATATAATATGAAAAAGGGCTAGGCATGTGGCTCAATGGTTACACACCCCTGGATTAAATCCCTGGTACCTAAATAAATAAATAGAAAGAAGTACCATGGTACCATGAGACTGTGGACCCCATAGCTAGTCAGGAAACTAGAAAGCTAGACTGTTTATGTAATACACTGTTTTAAAATGTCAGTAAGTGTTATGGTTTAGATGTGAGATGTCCCTCAAAAGCTCACATGTGAGACACTGCAAAAAGGTTTGGAGGGGAAATGATTGGGCAATAGCCTTAACCTAACCAGTAAATGAATCCCTGATGGTATTAACTGAGTGGTGGCTGGAGGCAAGTGGGGTGTGGCCAAAGGAAGTGGTTCCTTGGAATCCTGGCTATGGGATAAATATTTTTTATCTAGAGAGTAGAGTCTTTTTCTCCGCTTGCTGCTGCTTACATCTGTCATACTCTTCCACCATGATGTCCTGCCTCACCTTAAGCACTGAGGAATGCTGTCTATGTATGGACTGAGACCTCTGAAACTGAGTCCTCTAATAAGCTTCTCTTCCTCTACAATTGTGCTGGTTGTTTCCTTTTAGTCTCAGCAGAAAAAAAGCTGACTAAAATATTAAGCAAGCTAAATTTTAAGCTACAACATACATCTAACATATTTGGGGCCACATTTACATGGGCACAAAGAATGACTTCAAAGTATGTTCAATTAGACATATGAGACAATGTCATTTATGACATTGGCATTTATCAACAGGTAGGTTGTATCTAACTCTAGGAAGAAACTTTCCTATAGTCATACTTAAAATCTACACAAAAGTCAAAAAGTCTTCTCTTTAAGTGCCATATTCTTTCCTATCACAGAGCTTTTTTTTTTTTAAATATTTTTTAGTTACACATGGACACAGTGTCTTTATTTTGTTTTATTTTTATGTGGTGCTGAGGATCGAACCCAGTACCTCACACGTGCGAGGCAAGCGCTCTGCCACTGAGCCACAACCTCAGCCCCCTAACAGAGCTTTTAATCTTTCTTTTTATTTCCTATTTCCTAAAATGTGTTTACCTGCTATTTTCATCAAGTTAACACCCACTTCAAGAAACCTCAGCTCTTGTCTCCAAGTATTATCTCCTCAATGAAGTATTTGATGACTCCTGTAGCAAATTCCCTAATTTGGCACAATGTACCTCTATACACTTGAGGTATTCACAACACCACATTCAAGTCACTGACTAATATGTCTCTCCTAAACTAGACCATAATTAAAGCCCATGAGAACACATCTGGTTTTGTTCACCCCTGATTTCTCAAAACCCAGGACAGTGCATGGCACAGTGCAAGTATTCAACCAATGTTTGCTGAAGAAAGAGAGGAAAAGAAGAAGGGAGAAAATGAAAGAGAGCCCCAAGGAAGAATACCGTAAGCAATTATCTCCATCTTGGTTGGCCTGGGTTCTAGAAAACTTCAGAACATCAGTGCTACTACATAACTGCTGTGATATCTCAAGCAAAATGAACAATAAATTAATCAACAACCAAATGAAAAGGAAGGAAGCTTTACCTAACAGTGGTAGGATGAGAGGTTACTAATGTATGTGTTCCTGCTTTAAAAACACAACCTGGTTGAGAGATTGAGATTCTAAATATCCCCTGAAAGTGTAAGGTGATGGTAATACTAATATACCTCTAACATAAATACTGGAAATCTAAATTTACTATCAAGAGAACGGTTCCCCATACACTTATAAAAACTACTGTCTTATTGTAAGAGCCACTATGTCTTTCAATCTGTAGGATTTCAAGGTACAAAATGCTTTCTCAAAAATGAAGATAATAAGGTAATTAAGAGTCAATGACACTGAATAAAAGAGGGGAAAAAACCAAATAGGGGTTAGAATTTGTAATCTTTGTAAGTAAACAAGCTTGAGAGTTTAAAATGAAGTGATTCTCAATGCAATTGCTAATTCCTATAAACAAGAGTCAACTGAGATTATAGCTTTTTATACCCTCTCCAGCAGAACTACAGATAGGCTCCTTGCTACTATCCAAATAAGAAAAACAGTATCTTCTCCTATTTATTTTAATAATAAAAAGTATTGTCAACTGACATTTTCTTAGTCTAAGAGAGCTTTTCCATAAAAGGAATATCTGAAAATTTGTAAATATTTTCCCCTAGGAAAGCTTTCTATTTTCAACTCATAATTCTAGTATAGTTTTACTTAATCTATTCCATGTAAGACAAATTCTTTTCAAAAATGTTCACCAACAAGAGGAAGGAAAGTGGCAAACTGGTAGTAAATAAACTTTGAAAAAAAGTTTTCTTTTATCATTAAAAGGATACTTTTATATTCCAATTCAGATATTCAGACATTAAAAACAATGAGGCAGGAGTATCCCAAGTTCAAGACCAGCCTCAGCAATTTAGCAAGGTCCTGAGCAACTCAGTGAGATCCTGTCTCAAAATAAAAAATTAAAGGGCTGTGATGCGGCTCAGTGGTTAAGAAACTCTGGTTTCAATCCCAGGTACAAAAGAGAGAGAGCGAGAGAGACAGACAGACAGGTGCGCTAGGTACTGCAAAATTGGCTAAGCTAGTTTTTTTTAAATATTGCAGAATCCCAGTAACACATTTTGGGGAAATGCTCCCAGCTCAGAAAAGCTTTCTAGCAACTCAACAATTTCATGCCTTGTGCCTCTAAAACCTTTACTGTGAAACACACTGCATGTCCTGTCAAAAACTAGAAGCTAGGTATAGAAGCACAAACCTGTAGTCCCACCTACTCAGAAGGCTGAAACAGGAGAATCATGAGGGCTGGGCTTCAATTTCAATAAATTATTGTTTATATATTAACAAACACCCTGCCTGGGCTTTATTTCCTTAACAAATTTCAGTAATTTATGATTCTTATGAAGTATATGATTACCAAAATACATGCCCTTCTTTCTAACATCTACAGGAAAAAATATTTATATTAAAATTGTCAATTTGTTGATTTAGTCTTTCATCTACTACAACACTGATGTTTAACTTAAGAGATATGTAGATTAATCCTGGATTGATTCTAATTTCAGTAACTAAGCACATCAAAACTTTGAAAAATAATGGTAGCAAAAATGAATTATACATAACTTAGGAAGGCACAATGTGGGCAACAAAGCCTTTTATCACACATTTAACAGCTTTGTATGTGTGGCGGGATATTATAAGAGAGAAACTTTCTTAACCACAGAATTAGGCAGAAAGTGGGCAAACTTGCAAATTCGCAAATAGGTAATAATTTCAAAATGAAAAAAAAAGAGAAATATTACATTAGAAGCCTAATGGGGTGCAACTAAAAAAAAACCCAATAATCTGAAAACTTCAAAGCTTTCAAGTGCAAACTTAGCTGTATTCTTTCAACAACTGATATATATATAGCAGGACAAAAACAGCAAAAAAATTCAAAATGGGTAATGAAATAATAAAATTACTAGAAATTTGATCATTTTTTAGTCTTTCTACTGAATTCTGGGGGAAAAAACCCCTTTTTCTGACTCTTTAAAATCATACCTCATAAATTTCTTTAAATTCACCTCTTTTAAGTATATTTAGAAACAAAGTCTCTGATGAGGAAGCATTTTGCTGTATCATTCTTATACTGTTCAGTTAAGAATATATTCTTGGGGTAAAGGTAGAAATAGAAATTTCAAAAAATACAATTTTTTTATATATTTATTTTTTAGTTGTCAATGGATCTTTATTTTATATGCAGTGCTCAGAATGGAACCCAGGGCCTCACACGTGCTAGGCAAGCACCCTACCACTGAGCCACAACCCCAAGCCCAAAAAAAGAATATATTCTTGGACCAGGCACAGTGGTGCACGCCTGTAATCCCAGTGGCTCAGGAGGCTGAGACAGGAGGATGCCAAGTTCAAAGCCAGCTTCAGCCACAGACAAGTGCTAAGCAACTCAATGAGACCCTGTCTCTAAATACAAAATACAAAATAGGACTGGAGATGTGGCTCAGTGACCAACTGCCCGAGTTCAATCTCTAGTAACCGCCTCCCGAAAAAAGAATATGTTATTGGATTTTAGAAAAAATTACTGTGTATAAAGTACCACTATAAAAGCTATCATTGGTCTTTTCTTTGCATAGAAGCTCAAATAATCAAACGAATTCCATGGCATTTCAGAGCAATGAGAAAGAAGGAAGAAAAACAATGACAATAACAAAAACAACTTTGATTCCTAAGGAGAGCAAATTCATTCAGTTCCCTGAAGGTATAATCACTTGAGATACAATCAGTAAGCAAGTTCTGTCCCCAAGGAAATGTCAATAACTAAATAATTAAGAATTTAAATTAAGGGGCTGGGGATATGGCGCAGTGGTAGCGTGCTCGCCTAGCACGCGGGAGGCCCTGGGTTCGATCCTCAGCACCACATACAAAGCAATAAAATAAAGACATTGTGTCCATCTACAACTAAAAAAATATTTAAAAAAAAAAAAAAGAATTTAAATTAAATCTTATAAGCCATGAACTATATTTTAAAATCAGGAGAAACCAGGCAGATCTCAAAAGATGGATGTATCTAATTTTTTACCACTTTTCCCCTCATTCACTTAACTGCACACACTGGCCATGTTGGCTGTTGCTCTATAGGGCCTCAGTCCTAACCCCGCCTTGCCTTACAGGAAATGCTCTTCTACCAGGTCTCTCTTCATCTGTCATCTCCTCAGAAATGTCTCTAAAGAAGCCCCATTTGTCTTATTCACAGCTACGCCCAGCCACTAAAACAAGGTCTGATGCAAGTTCTCAGTAAGTACTTGTTGAATAAATTAATGAGTATAGAAACAATTTCAGTAACATAAAAACAAGTCAGAAGCTGCGCACCCTTGTAATCCCAGCACTTGGGGAGGCTGAGACAGGAGAATCGAGAGTCCAAAGCCAGCCTCAGCAACTGCGAGGCGCTAAGCAACTCAGTGTGACCCTGTCTCTACATAAAACACAAAACAGACTGGCGGTATGGGTCAGTGGTCAAGTACCCTGAGTTCAATTCCCGGTACCAAAAAAAAAAAACAAAACCAAGTCAGATAACAATCTAAAGACAAATATATTAACAAAATCTCTAATACTCAGTCCACATCTGAAGTTTTGAAAAAGAAATAACAATTTTAACTTTCTGACAAGATTCTCAACATTTATTTACTGCCTGCTTACAGAAATGACTAAGTAAAGCATGGCAAATTCCAGATAGATATAAAAATGTATCTTAATTCATAGTAAATATATTATGATTCCATGCAACATGGAGTCTGTAAAGATCTGATGACACAAAAAAAGACAAAAGTAACTTTGGTATTTGTTTCAAGCATATACACTCTAATACATGCACATGGTATTTTATAGTATGAAAGGCATAGTGCTCCAACAAGTATGCAAAATAATAAGTGTACAAAATAAAGTAATAGAATTCAGGCTCTTCCTGACAAAGCCCCATTATGATTTAAATAAAAATTAAAAGTCCTGAATTTTACTTGGTCAGAACATCTAGAAATAATAATTTCTACACAGCATCATCTTACTTGCAAGTTAGTCAAAACAGTTTTTATTTATACATACTCAAACCCAGTTTGGGAAAAAGAAAATACCCATCAATCAAATAATAAATCATAAGATCCACCAGCGCAATTGGTTTTTAAAGATGAATGTTTTAAGTATAAAATATTAAATGAGAACCAAAATTTTCCTCAACATCTGCTACTCGCATAAAATGCCTGGATCTCACATAAAATATTATCTATGATCAAAATAACTTACCGTTACAGATTTCAGTGTCATACCATGATAGGTACCCATAGTGTCAATTTTAAAGCCTTCCGTTTCTACAAAGGAAAGAGATTTACTGTAAGACTTTATGTATTATGTGACAAATAAAAAAATCTAAAGTAATAATTTCCATTATATCTCAAAGTTCAACAGTATAACAAAGTCTTCAACTTACCATATATAAAGGTACATTATTATGGTGTAAACATAAAAACTTGAAGACACTGGTCTCAAAAATATATTTAATACACACTAACAAGCATAGTGCACAGAAGCTAAGAAGATTAAGACCATGTTTGAGGTTATGTTCAAAAATGAGATTGAATAAAATACTTTTTTAAACAAATTTTTTTAGTTGTAGATGGATGCAATCTTTATTTATCTTTATGTGGTGCTGAGGATCAAACTCAGTGACTCACACATGTGAGGCAAGTACTCTACCATTGAGCCATAGCCCCAGTCCTGAATAAAATACTTTATTTCCCCCAAATTATTTGCTAATATTCAGTGACAGTACCCCTGAAAACATCTAATATTGAGAAGTCCCTAAGTTAAAAAAAGTTGTGCTCCAAAGTTACAATCTCAGTTATGTATTTTGTAGGAACCAATCTTGTAAAAAAAAAAAAGATAAATGATACTATGTGTACAAACAGAGCAGCTGGTTTGGCCTATAAAGTGTCAGATTTGGTCTGAAGGCTGCTTTATATTAATTCATTCCATAAGAAAAACACTGCAGTAAATAAAAGAATGAACTACTGTCTTCCTATGACAAGTACTCATTGATCCAGTGTATGAAATCAGCACACAAAATTCACTGCATCAAGACATCACATCCTTTAAAGAAACTTAAGGGAAATTTCAGATGATGCAGAAAATAAGAGTAAGCTGAAAGTTCCTCCAGGTGCTTCTATCTCAAAGTTTCATAAATCAAGTCAAGATGAATAAAGATCTTAAGAACAACTGATATTAGCCCCACCCACAGCATTTTTTATATTTTAATTTTTCTATTATATCATTTTATTTTGGTTCTGGGGATTAAACCCAAGGGTGCTTTAGCACTGAGCTATATCACTAGCCCTTTTTATTTTTTATCACTATCACCCCACCAACGTAGAAATGGTTCACTATTGTATTCGCCAGAATATCATGTGGGTTATCACAAAATAGAGCTCACACTATTACTCCAAGTCCATGCTTCCCAAGTCCTCAATGTATGTATTTAAAATTTAGCCAGGTGCAGTGGCACACACCTGTAATCCCAGCTGCTGCTCGGGAGACTGAGGCACGAGGATGGTGAGTTCAAAGACAGCCTCAGCAAAGCGAGGTGCTAAGCAATTCAGTGAGATCCTGTCTCTAAATAAAATACAAAAATGGGCTGGGGATGTGGCTCAGTGGTCAAGTGCCAAGTTCAATCCCCAGTACGCCATCCCCCCAAAATATAAATAAATAAGATAGATAGATAGATAAAATTTGGAAGTATGATTTGATTGGTGTCTAGAATCTCTATTCTAAAATAAGTAATTTTTTACATACCAGACCCTATTCTGCTTTAATCCCCAAAATAACTCTAAGAGATAGGTACTATTCATGTTGTAATTACAGATAGGATGAAACTAAGATGGAATGCACTTGAAGTAACACTAAAATTTACACAGAAATTAATACAGACACGAGCTTATCTGGATCAAGAAGCTCAACTACTAACCAGGATTTCACCAACTTTCTATAAAAGGCCAAAAAGGTTTTCAGGCTACATAGACTCTGCAGCAACTCAATTGTACTGTTGCACAGCTAAAGCAGACACAAATAAAATGTGAATTAAATGTGGCTGTGTTTTAGCCTGGCGTGGTGGCTCAAGCCTGTAATCCCAGCACTTAGGGAGGCTGAGACAGGAGAATTCAAAGCCAGCCTCAGCAACGGCAAGAGGCTTAGCAACTCAGTGAGATCCTGTCTCTACATAAACACAAAAAAATAGGGCTGGGGATGTGGCTCAGTGGCCGAGTGCCCCTGAGTTTAATCTCCAGTACCAAAAAAAAAGTGGCTGTGTTCTAAAAAAAAACAAAATACTTTACAGAACACACAGTAAGCCAGATTTTGCCTGCAAAGTTACTTTGCAAACCCTTACTCTTAAACATGAGACTCCTCATATACTAACTCTCAAAGTAGAGGCACAATAGTAGGGGAAGATAAAAATTAAGCAACTTACCTTCTTTTCCTTTGAATCTTTCTTGGTCATATCTGTTGTAGGCAGCTGGGATAGGCTGTTTAGTACGCAATGTAGGATCCTACAGAAAAAAAAATTATGAGTTACAAGTTAATATTGTAAATATTGTTTAACACTCACAATTAAAAACACAGTAAGGGGCTGGGGTTGTGGCTCAGTGGTAGATCGCTTGTCTAGCATGTATGAGGCACTGGATTCGAGTCTCAGCACCACATAAAAATAAATAAATAAATAAAGGTATTATGTCCATCTACAACTAAAAATATTTTTTAATATTTTTTAGTTATACATGGACACAGTGTCTTTATTTTATTTATTTTTATGTGGTGCTGAGGATCTAACCCAGTGCCTCACACATGCGAGGCAAGCGCTCTGCCACTGAGCCACAACCTCAGCCCCACAGTAAGAATATTTATATTCTTTTTTTTTTTTTTTTTTTAAATATTTTTTTTTAGTTGTAGATGGACACAATGTCTTTATTTTATTGCTTGTACGTGGTGCTGAAGATCGAACCCAGGGCCTCACGCATGCAAGGCAAGCGCTCTACCGCTGAGCTACAATCCCAGCCCCCAAGAATATTTATATTCTAAGCTTCTTTTCTTAACATAGGCAGTAAGATCAAAAAGTAGTGAGTAGACCACTAATCACCTGATGCCCACTAGTCTTTTTTTTTTTGGTACTAGAGATTGAATTCAGGGGCACTCGACCGCTAAACCACATCTCCAGCCCTATTTTGTGATTTATGTAGAGAAAGGATCTCCCTAAGTTGCTTAGTGCCTCACCATTGCTGAGGCTGGCTTTGAACTTGCGATTCTCCTGTCTCAGCCTCCCTAAATGCTGGGATTACAGGCTTGCGCCACCGTGCCTGGCTCCCACTAGTCATTTTTGAGGTGCTATTTATGACTAGAAACTTCACATCACTACCAAGAATTACCAATTCAGAAGGGACACGGGGACAGGAAAGATGGTGGAACGAGATGGGCATCTTTGCCCTACGTACATGTATGGCTACACATATGGTGCAACTCTATATCATGTACAACTAGAGAAATGAAAAGGTGTGCTGCTCCATTTGTGTACAATGAATCAAAATGCATTCTGCTGTCATGTATACCTAATTAGAATAAATTTTTTTTTTTTTTTTTTGGTACCAGGGATTGAACTCAGGGGTACTCGACCACTGAGCCACATCCCCAGCCCTATTTTTTGTGTTTTATGTAGAGACAGGGTCTCACTGAGTTGCTTGTTTAGCGCCTCGCCGTTGCTGAGGCTGGCTTTGAACTCGCGATTCTCCTGTCTCAGCCTCCCTAAGTGCTGGGATTACAGG